>JBAIZL010000004.1:51528357-51563357 GCA_036971475.1 Prosapia bicincta
AAAACTATATTCTACTCAATATATATTGTATTAATTATATAACCTAGTATAAACAAAATTATAAAGAGAATTTCAAAACGGCCTGACTTCTAATCAATTCTTATAGAAGCGTGTAGAATATTTATTATGTGACTGTATTGGTTTTATTTTAAGAAATAAAGTTGTCTGCAGTCCTAGACGTTTATTTAAAATGATACTCTTTCACTGTGTATATTTAAACCAATTTATACTTATTGATATTACTTAGGAAAACCTACTACTTACTGATATTTTCCAGCAAACGCGATTCCTACTAGTTGAGATCATTGTTAAATATTGCGTCACGGACAATAGTTTTTTTGCCAAAAGACATCCTCAAGGCGTAAACACAAAAACTGTGTAAATAAATGTAACAAGATGTACATAACTCCGTGTAATATAAAGCGTGGAAGGGAGACTTTAGAGATAGGCTTGTAATTAGGTTTGTCAAAGCAAAGCTGTGCGACGCCTCCGCAAAACATTTTGCATGAGTTAATCCGGATTTGATATTAATTTACGCATATCAACTGGTATAGCTACTTCATTACCACCAGCGTGTTTATATATATTCCATGTCTTCATACTGACATTTCACAAATAGCAAATGCCGTTACGAAAATTCTTTAAAATGATATAAAATTTCTAATATGTTAATTTACCTATTAAATAATGATATAATTCTTAGCCTAATGAATTTAAGCCATCAATTTACGGAATTTAAATTGTACGCGTGTAGCCTACTCTAAAAGTAATAACAAATTTGTTTTCGGACTCTGTTACAATTCTTACTATATTACTTATATTCTTACTTTATATTTTGTAAACATTAAACATTGTATAGATAAAATACCACCATGGAGATATCGCTAATTTTAGACAACCAAAGCTGCTGACATCTTCTTTACAATCCATTTATTTAGAGAATGTGTCAAGTATTTATGAAATGGTAAACAGCTTTTGATGAATATCTATTGTAATAGAAATAATATACGGTTAAAGTACGGATGGGTTTCCATTTAAGATAATGAAAACCTAAAATAAATAAGTAATGAGAATGTTTAAATTAATTAGAGGGATGAAAGTTTTAAGGTACGTATTAGGCTTTTTTAACGTAAATTGAAATAACACGATTGGCGTATGAGTAGTGGAAGTGTAACTCCTATATTTAAGGGCTAAGATACCACGAACTGTACCAGGTTCTTAATAAACCTTGAAAATTTCAAAAATATTCATCACGTAAAGAAATGAAAAGCTAAAGATTATTCGAAATAAGTTAAATACCAATGGGTTTAAAATTTAATTTTATATTCACTTTATAGTAGTGGGTGAAGATATGTCAATAAGGTATACAATTGATTTATAAATGAAAAATTAGCAGCCTTGAGTTACATTTTTGAAATTATCTATGTGCCAAAAAAAATTCAAAACCTGTAGTATTTATTAATTATAAAATAATATAATATACGAGGGCGTAGTGTCATTAATTACTACTAAACCTTCTAAAACAAATTCTTCACCAAGCAGTTTATATTAGTGGAGTCGCTCGTGTATATAATTAATGTTTCACATATGTTTAAATCTGGTTAGTTACATAAACACAATTTTTGTCAGTTTTCCCTTCTATTACTTTACAAATGTATAATAAAAAAAAAGTTTGCATTGATATTAAAATCAGTTTAATTACGTATTTTTCGAATACGTATATATACACACATTGTAAGAGCGACATATAACATATTGATAAATTATCAATGTGAACTTAAAGAGATAGTTCTGACGCAATAATAAAATACGTTTACCTGTATCAAACGACAGAGCTACAAATCCACTCAGTCCGAAGTTGCAAAAGAAGCAGATTAAGATGTGCAAAATCATAATACTTTTCACTTCACAAATAAAACATTTTCTATTTACAACCGCAGATTGTATTGTCAAAATCACTAATTTCAATCACTTATATATCGAGTTTAAAAAATTATAATGCATTTTCCATACAAATTAAACTTTTTAATTTGTATTTAAACACTGGAAACATTTTATTTTTATCAAATTATTACTATAAATATATATAAAAAAAGAAACTTTTTGTATTTAGTTTTATATTCGGTAACGCCCAATAGAATGTAATAACATACACTGCATTTGCAAATATTAAAAATAATATCTGTAACTGGATAAGTGAAGGATTTGTTACCTAGCCGCTAGTTCACGAGATACTACTGGCTACGATGCGCTGATGTAAAGGCGCCGAGGAATACCCTGCACTCTGCCGGTAGCTACGGGAATCAGAACTTAAAACACAATAACACTGTTCATTGGTCAGAAAAATAATTCTATTCCTGTTGCAGCCACGGATTATTTAGTAAATTCTTTTTGATGTACAGTGGAGACTTAATTATGTTATTATTTCAAATTTTCATTTGATTTACCTGTAACTAAACGAGTTAATCACCTTGGATTAATAGGCTTTTAAACAAAAGTTTTGTTCATAGTTTGAAGAACCGTTTGATATGTTTATTATTTTTGGTATTTTTAAATAATTGAATTAATAATTAGATGTATTTGTAAGGTGTGTATTTACGTACATTTAAATTAAATATATATTTCATCCTTCAAGTATTGAACATTTTATAAATTTGACTGTATGAAGTTCTGATATTGAAATTATATTGGGAGAAAGTTGACATTTGGTATTTGATATTACATAGATATACTTTGATATTTGGTGGCTGTCTATGTGCATTTCAGTTAACTTCTAATAATTACTAAAAAACTAAATTAAAACAAACATTAGTTTCTTACAAAAGTAAAAGAAACATATTTAACTTAGGGTGGTCGGAATAACAGAAATTTCAAGGAAATTCAGTTTGTTGTGTCTAAATACAATGTTAAACTCGCTATTCTATCTGCAACTACATCTAACTGTGTCCAAGTGAATTCTGTTACTCCATAAACCTTACAACCATGAAATATACGACTTGTTTGCAGGCGGTCTCATAATACACACGATTTTCCACGCGTATATTTGGAATCACTTTATTAAAGCATGTTATTTCCATAGGTCATATTTTTCTGGAACCAACCATGTCAGCAATGCGGCAATATGTATGGGTAAACGAACGATTTATTGCTCTGTTTCACCCTGCTTTCATGCAATGCAAAAATACGAATAAAAAACCTAATACCGTTACTGAATGATAGATTTATTACATATGCATATTATATTACATGTAATAGATTTATTATGTATGCATATTATATTACATGTAATGAATTTATTATATATGCATATTATATTAAATGTAATATATTTATTATATATGCGTATTATATTACATGTAATAGATTTATTATATATGCATATTATATTAAATGTAATACATTTATTATATATGCATATTATATTAAATGTAATATATTTATTATATATGCATATTATATTAAATGTAATAGATTTATTATATATGCATATTATATTAAATGTAATATATTTATTATATATGTATATTATATTAAATGTAATATATTTATTATATATGCATATTACATTAAATGTAATATATTTATTATATATGCATATTATATTAAATGTATTACATTTATTATATATGCATATTGTATTAAATGTAATATATGTATTATATATGCATATTATATTAAATGTAATATATTTATTATATATGCATGTTATATTAAATGTAATATATTTATTATATATGGTGAAACGTTTTCTTGTATTAAACTTATTGAATAAATATATTTCAAACACAAGAATATTTTTAATTTATCTATTATTCCATATTATATATTGTATATAAAGATAGTATTTATATAATACAATAATATATATATATATATATATATATATATATATATATATATATATATATAAAACTATTCTTGTATTTGAAATATTTTTATTCATTCATAATATATTTATTATGTAATATATATTAAATATACTTTATGTGATTATGTTTATATATATATATATATATATATATATGTATATATATATATATATATATATATATATATATATATATATATATATAACATTGCAGCCCTGTTTTTTGTATTAGCTTAACACTTAATTTGATTCTCGAAATAACCTTGAAAATAAAATCACATGATTCTTCCTGAAAGTCGATTCTTAAATATACAAAGTAAAAGTACATCAAGTACTAAGTGATATATATATATATATATATATATATATATATATATATATATATATATGTCACATTTCCTAACTATTTTAAATTAATTAATAGAAAATCTCCTTTTTGAATGCATTCAGTTGTCATTGGTATCTTTTATCTATAAAGTCTGATGCACCGCATAATGGAAATATTGCAGTATAAATTAGAATATTAGGGAATATTTTATACTTTGTTTGTTACCCAAAATTAGTAACTTACTTTAAAACAAAAATAATTAAAATTAATATATATTTAGTAAATATTTTCGTAATAAAAACCCACTACACATTGTAACAATTTTAGTTATCTTTACGTGATAAATAATTATGATGCAAAACATTTTATTTTGCGATTACGTTTTCTATCCAATCACGAGAAGAGGTAATATTAGGGTTCAAATAATCCTCTTATGTTTTATATTACAATGAACAAAAGTTATTGCTTTTAAACATGACATTTACGAGCTCCCGTAGGTTGCCTTACTAATGCGTAATCAAACAACTTGAATTCAACATGGAGTATCAGGATAAGAATTACATATCAAAATATTCGGATTAAAATAACGTTGATATTGTACTAATAAGGTCGCGTTAAACTGTTAGACTATGGCGAAGTTTTGTTTGTGACTTTCTGATTAGGTTTAAAGTTATAAGATTGGCAAATCGTTATCATATCGTGAAATATTTCTTTATTAATACAGATAAACGCATTTTTTGTAAAAATTATACTTGATTTTATTATATATTGGGTAAATTATGTATTTTACAACAACAAATATTATTTTCGAGGATTTTTTTAAATATTAAGAATGATATTTTTTATTTCTAACAAAAAAAGGAATTAAAATTATTTTAAGCAACAAATTAATGAACTCACGTAAAGTGAAGCAATATTAAGTGTATTCCTCTTGCAATTTGTTATAGTAGAGCAGCCCGGATTTATCTGTCTGAAACCCCAATGCGCACCTGCGCACTATCCTACCGAGCAATGCACAGCACGATTTAAATATCTTTTGCATTCTTTATTAGGAAGCACATCAGTTTGGCAAATCTATTTCTTTTCAAGACATTAGTTTACCGTCTCTCATGTAAACACAAAATTTTATAAACATTATAAAATAATAATAATTGTTTAAGCATACGTGACTATGTATACAATATATTATCAATTTTGTTCAATACAATAAAGCATTTATTTTATATCCTGCAAATATCGTTTGGTCCATTTGGAAGAGCATATCTGGAATACAGAATGACCAAAAACACTGGACGTTTTAAAATAATTATTATTCTTTTATTATGTAGGTAATTAGAACTTATATTAAATTAAAATATTTATCTACACTTTCTATTTACGCCACAATGAAAGAGATCACAACAGCTCAAATCTGGTGACGAAACGGAACCATTTAAATGCAAATGAGCCTCATCGACCATAATGGTTATTGATTTGTTCTTATTCTCCAAGCAATAGTTGAATACGAACTGAAAAATTCTCTCATTGGTTATACGTAATCTCGTTTTCTTAACGAGTGATGCACAGCTTGTATGGATGAAATAAAAACTCCTTTTGATAAATTGTTCATAGTGATTCAGGAGTTAGCCCTAATTCATTCGCGTGTCCTCTCGCCGATAAGTTAGGCTACGAACCAAAATATTGAAATGCCAAACCATTTCAGTATTTTTCGGTGTCCTAGCACGCTTATTACAACCAGAAACTTCGTTTTCAGAATTCTTCAAGTTGTTCTCAAGTTGTTAACCCAACTGTGAATCGTATTCCGGGAACGATATCATGGCGTCCAAGTTGAAAGTGAACGCGATAAAACCGCTCCGTAACTATGATAGACGCACTATTTCGCACATACGGCTCCAAGAATAATTAAATGGCATATTGTGTAAATCTTAGCGGTCGCAGTTCCAAAACAACGATTGCAGCACGTGTACTAGCCGTTTCAAAAACATCCGGTCACCCTGAATATTGTATAACTAGTTCCAATGATGTTTATGCCCCGTGTGATTTGGAACGATTCAATTGCAAACCATTTCCATCATGTTTCCGCAACGCAATAAAACGGCATGATGAAATTGCTTAAATAAAAAGATATTTTATTCAAAGAACCATAAACCTATAAATCTGGCTCTAAATTATACTTTATTTGTCCAAAGAGCTACGACCAGTACTGCGGTATAGAATTCGGCAGATAACACTTCTATTAAGAAATATTATCGCACATTTCTATAAGTAATGGACTTTTTTTGGTCGGTTTCTACACAATCGTTACATAGGAATAAAATTATTTCTTGTGATATTAAAACAGCGCTTCCCACCAAATACTAAACACAGAAACGGCGAAACATAGTCTCACTATCGCCTTTAAATTAAAAAGAGAAATCCACGCAGCCCATACTCTCATTAGATGTGAAAAGAGATTTAATAAACTTGGGAAGATGTTTCGCGTTTGTAATTGGGTTTGTAGCCTTGATACGTGAGAAACTGTTGAGAGAAACTTGGATGAATTGTACCAAACCCCGCTTCAACATCAAAGCAAAGAGAAAAGCAGACTAAAACATGGGATTCGTGCTTGGAATTGTAAGTGTTATTTTAAACTTGAAAAACTTTGAAAATAAAACTCTACAAAATATAGTTATAATTTCTAAAAACAAATTTATATAAAATGAGACTTTTATGAAGCACTAAATTTTGAAGCCATTTTGCATAAATCAAATTTAAAACAATGAAGTTAGCATGGGAGTGGCTATAAAATACCTGAAACATTGTAATATTTTTATTTTAAAGTCAATATAATAGTTACTATAACCTACTTAGAAGTAGTTGCTACTAAAGCATATTAGTTTCAGTAATAACATTATTTCATTAGTTTTTCTTAAAAAACTGAATATTTTCAAGTAGCATATCTAAAATTGCTTTTATAAACAAACACAAAATCATAAAAAAATAGTAATAAAATTTATATGACTTTGACAATTTGGTGATAATGTATGTTTATTAGGAATAATAAAAATAAATTACTTAATAAATATACAGATGTACATGTATAGTCTACTGATTTCTGATAACATATATATACAGTATACAGTAAGCTCCCGATTATCCGTGGAATAGGGTGGCCCGGCAACGCCGGATAACGAACTCCCCGGATAATCCGCTATGAACAAAGAATACGCAAAATGATCGATAATCGATTATTATACCATAAGTTATATAAACAATGACCCCGGTTAATGCAATTCACCAATAATCTTCACAGGACAAAATAAATACAGAAAATAATTTAAAATGTCGATGTGTTTGCGGATTATAACATGTACATTTATATGTCTAACTATTTACAATACGTACATAAGTAAATGTCAAAATTAAGTATGTACGTACATACGTAATTTCCTTTACACATAATACTTTCACTTTTTAACAAAAAAATCTGTCACTTTCGTCTGTTTTTTGTGAGCATTGATTTAGCTTTAATGTGCGATCTAAGTTTCTTGAGAACCATTTTGTGGCACAGTGTCTACTTATGTCACGTGTGTCACAAAGAAATAAAGATCGATAATGTATATGACAGACATGGTTAATGCATATGTCACGTCCTAGACTATTTATAGCCGAGATTAGCTGACATTTGTTTACAATCTTATGTACACATTAGGTTTTCGGGCGTCCAAGCATTTGGTCATTGTCTCTTATATACAGTAGTCTACTCGCCCCTTTTATTTCGCTGGCCCGCGTCGGGATGGTTCCCTTTCAATGTAAAAATTAGTACGTACATATTTACATATCTATTCCCTTTATCTTAATTTGTATTAAGTCTTATATGTATTTACGTCGTAATTCACCGTTTGGAAATTTAAACACATGAATCTGATTGGAATAAAAATTGGATATTTGTAAAACAATGGCAAGACCCCGGATAATCGGAAAATCGGGTAATCCGCCCACGGATAATCGGGAGTTTACTGTATATTTATATATTTATATGTATATACACACACACTCACTCACTCACTATATATATATATATATATATATATATATATATATATATATATATATATTTAATTTCAGATAATAATATGTTTGATTCCTTAAATAATTTTACCGTTTCAGAATCTATTTGACCTATATATTTTGAACAAAAGGAATAAAGCAGGATACCCAGTAGCAGTGAAACAAGACGATATGTTATAATTAGTGCAAACGCGACGAACTAGGGTTGCATTTAATATTGCATTCTGAATAAGCAACTTTGGCGTATGGAAACTAGAACCTGGTTACACTGAGCTAAAATTGTGTGCAAAAGTTTAATTGAACACATAACCAAAGCAGGATATTGTACTGTATTAGCAACAAATGAATTCAGGATGGCAATTTATATGAAAAATCAATTACATCATTGGTGGCTATACAGATAATCCGTTAGGAATCTGGGTAATTGCCGAGGGAATATTTCACTACATTAAATTTGTTTTTCAATAATTTTACACAGAATAAATTTGTAGTGTAACAGTATTATTTTAATTTTATTATTCACAATCAAAACATGGACTAACTTACTTTTAAACTATATATATATTTATTTATTAAATTTAAAATATTTCAAAACCAAGAATACTTTTATTTCATATATTATTCAAAGCTTTTCGCCGATAAAACAGTACCAGCATCTTCAGGAAAATAATTATCTAACAAAATATTTTTACAAAAATTAAATTATATGTCTTTTAAAAGAGACATATGATTATTTTTTTTTAAAATTATATATATATATATCTATATATATATATATATATATATATATATATATATATATATATTTATATATATATATATATATATATATATATAGAGAGAGAGAGAGAGAGAGAGAGAGAGAGAGAGGGTGAGAGAGAGAGAAATATTTTGACATCTTTGAAAAATAATACTTTAAATTCACAAAATAATACCTGTAAAATATATAAATAGATTATTAACACAGCATATACTCTTATTATTACTACTAGTATTTAAAAGTTTTATTTTCCACTCATTTTTATGAGTAAAGTATTTAAAATCTATTTATGAATTTAATTCAACATAATATTTTTAAAATGTTATTAAAGGTGTTTATATGATTATAAATAGGTCTAATTTCATATAAATACAATTTGTCTTCCATATTTTTAAAAAATATTCAATTATCATTACATTTAAAATGAAATAAAAAAAGTGGCTTAGTAAAGTTATATAATATTTAATCGCTTATTTCATAATTTTACCGCTATTAAAATGCATGAGCCAAGGTGTGTTTACATTGATTCAAAGGAAGAAGATCCTTTATGTAATGTAATTCCCCACCTGCAAGTAAAACGTAGAAATGAGAAGGTGGTGAAAGGATAAAAATGATCATGATAGCAGTGTCTGCTTCAGAGAAAATCTTTTTTTCAACAAGACTACCGCGGCACACATGGTTATTGCTTAGGGTAGAGATCTTAATTCTTCGTACTGGATAATTGGTATTGAGTAACAATATCATATATACACACACACATATATATATATACATATATATATATATATATATATATATATATATAATAAATTAGAAATATTTCAAAAACAAGAATACTTTTAATGAATATATTTATTTATATTCATTAAAAGTATTCTTGTTTTTGAAATATTTTTAATTTCCCAACTAATTACAAGAAAACATATCACCATATTTAATATATATATATATATATATATATATATATATATATATATATATATATATATATATATATATATATATACAATATAATTTGTTTCTACAATATAACAACAGTTTTTTCCATATGATGCTCTTTAATGAAGACACAGTAATTAATTTTCGAAAGGTGACTTACATAAATACCATGTAAGATTATTGTTTAAGTAAAAGTGATAAGTGAATCCGAGAAAACAGGGTAGCAAATGTTAGAATATATATAAATATATATATATATATATATATATATATATATATATATATATATATATATATATATAACTAAGACAAAATACAAATACAGTAATTAATTTTGAATTTACAATTCAAAGCTTTTCGTTGGCTAACAGTACCATGAGGAATATTAAACAATTAAAATTAACATATGTGCAAATTAGATCAAATAAATAGCTATGCCAAATCAATTACAATGTTGTTAAACTTGTATTTACTTTTAAACTTTTAACAGCTTTTAACATGTTTGAAAGTCTATTTCCAACATTAAAAAATACACGTTTTGGATAAGAGGTTGTGAGATTGGAGCTTTATCTGTTATTAATTTACATAGAAATCTAAATCTGAAATCTATTGAAGAATGATGATATTTATTTGTGAGACTATTTAAAATCTGTACCCTCGACCAATAGATTTCAATTACACAATTACGAATATATCGGTAATATGTATGAAGTTTTTCTATTGCTACTTTTAAGTTTCGAAAATTTTATTAATATCGCTATTTATAAATGCATTGTACGTCTAGTAGAATTTGAGATTACACGAGCAATAAAATTACAATAACTCTAAGGAATATTCACACAGTAAAGCGTTTACATACGGATCTGTGTCTGTTTCTTTCACTTCCAGCAGCTATTTACCTAATTGTAGAGAAGTCAGATCTATAGACCATCTGTGATATCTTTTTAGTACTTTCATTTCCATTTTCTCACCTATAGATAAGAATTTTCTATAAAATTTCCTATAGGAAGTTATCGATTCGTTATATTTAATATGAAATCTTGAATTTAAAATCTCTTAACAATATGACCTTATTTATTTATTGTAAATTAACTACAGTTTAGATATAACTTCATACTCAGATGTAATGAATGGAAGCGTGTCTCTAAAGGTCCCGAATATTTTTATATTGGCTCATCCTAATTAGTAAGAAATGTGTTTTTGTAAGCGTTATTGAATTCTTCATTAAATTGTATAAATACAAGTGCGTTGAATGTGCCGGATAAACTTCAATATAGGTCAATAGCAATATCTTTGTTGGACATAAGGGCTAACTAATAAAGTGTTCAATGCATAACAACGTGGGCTTGTATTTATTTAAGTCTGTAGAAAGCACATTTCCACGTTACTGGCTGAGGGAAGGTCCAGTCGCCATCCAATTTTCCGATTCGATGACCGTGAGATCTCACTGAACGTGACATAAACTTTTATACAGAAAACCAAAAATAGGAAAGTTCTAGTAAGTGGTCATCAAATTTATAATAGCAACTTGTACAAAACTGAACAGATAAGTGCAATAGAATCTTAGTGAATGAGAATATTGATTCTGTTATAAACTATGACGACAAATATTGTATTCACTCTTATACAGTACATTTATATCAATAATACAATAATTTAATTCAAATAGATAATTAACTCAAATAATAGTTGATAAATATAATAGTATCTTATATACAATAAAATAATAATACTTAAACTTTATTTAACGTCTGTTAATCAGTATTGAATGTGTTAAAGATTAATGACAAATGACAGACCAATCTTATTTGTACAAGCATGAATTGGTCCGAGATCTATTAACCTTAAACGCATAAAACAATAGCAGTTTGTCATATAACGGAAATGAAAGTAAAACAGAGATGATAATTAATTAAATATAAGTTTTTTGAAAAAAGTAAAATGTCATTATTAATAAAAACTCAACAATAATATTATTTTTATCAATAAATTGTAAACAAGAGAGTAAAATTATTTTCCACTTTTGCACATGTTGGATAAAATATAGAAAAATAATATGCGATTTTACTAAACAATTCTATTATATTTATAAAACCCTTGACTGGCCTGTTATGACGTCACTGTCGAAACTGATCAGATAAAAATACATGTATTTTTACAATAGACATTAACATGGCAAGAGACTGAAATAGGAATTATATACGTGCAGTTTGAGTAAAATAGAAACTTACACTAATACCTAATAATGTGCGTTTACCTATATACTAATAGGTTTATGATTCTGTATTATGTTGGCATGTTTTTAAAACTCGAATAGGATTGAACTAAACAATTGTAACCGTTTAGACGTTCTGAAAAAAAATTACTGGTTACAAAAATTCTATATTCCAAAAAGCGTTAAATTTTTTGTGTTTATATGAGATTATGACGGTTTCAGTAAGTTTTAAGAATGTTTATATGTGTGCAATTACATTTTGGGGAAAACCACAATCAATCTAAACATACATTAGTCTATGAAAATACTTTTGAAATAATTATTTTGTAAACAGTAGTAGGCTATAAAAAATAATTACTTTGTAAATTTTCTGAGACATTACCTAACATTAAGAAAGTGATCCGTATGCTTCAGTGATAGCACATAAGCATATGTAATATTCTGTGAAAAGCTACCGATTTTTAAATAAAATGTCATATTACTAATACTTTTGTAATATATTTAATACAAATATTATATATAATATTTACAAATAAGTTGTATGTAATGCAAATTTGTAACTTTATGTTATAACTATAAAGTTTCTAATATAAAGAGGAAACTTTACTTATAAGATATTTATAGATATCCAAATTAAAATACTAACTTATAATTAATACTTAACTAAGTGCTAGGTTTTTACAAACGCCCCCACTTTTTCAAACCTAAGGGCAGTACCATTAATTCGTATGAATTCCTATTTCTGAAAACATTACATTTTACTTTGTTATTCAACTTTTAAATTTAAACACAATATTAATCGCAACTGTATGTGTCATCCTAAAGATATCCTGTAAGAAATTTGTGTGTTTAATTTAGCAAAGACACTGTAACATCGCAAACACTATGCTGTACTTGTGATACTATTCTAACACTATGCTACACTTGTGACACTATTTTAACCTTTTGACGTTTACTTATTTGTATAATATAATATATATTGTGTCGTATCGCTTTAGTTGCTTTAAGTGGTAGGACATCGGT
This sequence comes from Prosapia bicincta, assembly GCA_036971475.1. Classification (NCBI taxonomy): domain Eukaryota; kingdom Metazoa; phylum Arthropoda; class Insecta; order Hemiptera; family Cercopidae; genus Prosapia; species Prosapia bicincta. Next base: position 51,541,541 of record JBAIZL010000004.1, read on the forward strand.
ACACTTTGGTTGTATCATGTACGTGGATATTACGATGGTCTGATTCGGAATGTACCCTTTCGAAGAAACGCACTGTGTTTGCTCATACGTGGACAAACAAAAACTCCTAATAAATTACCTATTAAGGAGAAATGTTTTCCTAAACTTCACAGAAAATTCAAGTAAACTTAGTTTCATATAGTCTCAATACGTAAAATGTAATACCTTTTAAATTAAAAAAAAATTATTTAATACTATACTGGAGCAAAATAGTATTTTGTATATTTATTTGCCAAATAAAAGTATTTAAAATGTAACAATTTACAAACTCTGACAGAATAAAGCGAATTGGACAAAGGATTGCTAAGAGTAAAGAGAGGTTTGTTGTTTAAAGAATGCAGAACTGTAGCGAAATTTCATTAATGGAGTTACGTAATACACCTTTGACTTAAAAAACAATTTAAAAGTAATTTCCTAACTAAATATTTGTTTCATCTTAGAGTTAATATAAACTCTTTTATCTTGGCAACCTTTTTATAAATAAAGGAAAAATTAAAGCATGGCAGTTATATGTTTGGCTAAAAAATTAACTCCGCCTCTCTTTGTATATTTAACATTAGCATTTGAAAAAATGCGCATGGAAAAAGTTATTACATTTAGAGAATAATTTCAAATGGGAAATGTGTTATTGTGGGCTGTTAAATTTTTGTTATTTAATAGGAACAAATTTCCCGAATTCTATCTCCCATTAGATAAGAAAATAGATTCTGCGAAATTAATATGCATAAATGTATTTTATAACTTCTTTTTATTTAGATGTTTACTGCTTAAGCTTTTAAATGTAAAAAATGTAACCGCCATATGATTTCAGTAAGGATTTTTACTAATTTTAAAAATACCTAAGTGAATACGTAATTGCTTACTTGTTGACGCGTTTAAAAACATTCGTTCCTTTTACAAAGCTAACTCTCTACTCCTAAGACTTCCACTGATTTTGAGGCCATATCCGTCACACTGATTGGTGCTAACTGTAATTAAGCCCTAGTGTTTGACTATTCCATCATTCGTATGTACATAATCGTATTCTTCTGTAAGCAAGTACGAAACTGAACGACTACATTGATAATTGTAACTAATTTTCTTTATATAATAGTTGCAGTTCTTAGGATTTTATGTAAAACGTAGAAATAATTATGGTAGTCTACTGCAAAGATGCTGAAGGCTGTGACATATGAAAGAACGATCCACGGTAATTGATGACGCTTGCAACCATTCAAGAAGGCTGAAGGCTGTGACATATGAAAGAACGATCCACGGTAATTGATGACGCTTGCAACCACTCAAGAAGGCTGAAGGCTGTAGCATATGAAACAATCATTCATGGTATTTTATGACGCTTACAACCACTGATATAGGCTGTAGGTTGATGTATATGAAAAAACAACCATGGTATTTGATACGCTTACAAATTGAAGAAGACTGTGACATATGAAATGACCATCCATGGTATTTTATGATGCTTGCAACCATTGAAAAAGGCTGTAGGCTGATGAATATGAAAAAACCCACCATGGTATTTGATACACTTAAAAATTAAAGAAGTCTGTGGCATATGAAACAACCATCCATGGTATTTTATGACTCTTGCAACCATTGAAAAAGGCTGTAGGTTGATGTATATGAAAAAACCAACCATGGTATTTGATACGCTTACAAATTGAAGAAGACTGTGACATATGAAACAACCATCCATGGTATTTGATGACGCTTACAACCATTGAATAAGGCTAAAGGCTGAGGCATATGAAACAACCATCCATTATATTTGATGACACATCCCACCATTGAAGAATGGTGAAGGGTGTGTTTTATGAAAAAAAAACGTGATCTAAAAAACCTTATTTGGGAAAACCCCTTCTACTTGTAATTTGTCAAGTAAACATGCCTAAGAATGTTAATTATACTAAATTCGAATTTTTTTGTATGAAATTATACTAAACCCTAATTCAAAAGATGTATAATATATCAAAAATGTTTAAACATATCTATTGTATATAAAGAAGCTATACTAGGAGCTATAGTTTTTAATAAAATTCCAAAAATTGAATTATATAGTAAAATTAGCAAATATTATAAATACTATCAATACCACTTCACAGGGTTAATTTAAGGGCCTGGGATCCCTATGATGAAAGACAATAGCAACGATGTAGTGTTCCTAAAGGAACTTGTCACTATGTGTTATTTAGCTTTTCCTTTTAGCATTTGCCTGCTGAGAAACACGCGGCGGGATAAGTAGAGAGCAGAGCTAAGAAGATATCTTATCATTCTTATCATAAATACTTTCAATCTAAAATCCCCTACTAAAATATTATTGTTTGCTATCGTACACTAATAAAAACGATTTTTTTAGGAGGTAAAACAGATACAAAATTAAGAATTCCGTTTTGAATATAGTGATTTACTATGTTCTAAATACTAATTAAAAATATAACTACTCTACTAAAGGAAGAACTTTGCACTTAATGTAGCTAATACTCTGTAATTTATTATAAGTTACTGTTATTTTCCTAAAACAAAATGTGGTTCATTGTCACAAGTGATATCAGGAGAACCTTTTGTGTTGATTTGTAGAGTTTTCGTTATACCTGAGTAGGTAGCTAGTGTTACATATCACATTTAAGTAACCCTACCCCTTAAACTACGAACTCTAGAAACAAACTTTCCTCGATAGTTAAACAACCGATAATACCTTATACCTGTTACGTAACTCGTTGAAAGGGTGATTATACTCATATCTTCACACTATCTTTGTGCGACTGATTTACTGACAGTCATGATAAGTAACAGTTTGGTTATTGCTTAACTGTTACTGTATAGTCTTGTATTTACCACGGGTTTCAAATTTTTGTAATATTTTCTACTGAACGCATAATTTACAAATCAACTGTTTTATTAGATCCCTTTATTATATGTCCGGTGTAATTATTTTCCAGTTCCTAATTCCAACGTCTATAATCGGGTTTTTAATTTATCCTTCTTACAGTGCTGCATAAAACTAGCAGTAGCTTATCGTTCTATCGTGACGTCATTCTTACAGTGCAGCGTAAAACTAACAGTAGCTTATCGTTCTATCATGACGTCATTCTTACAATGCAGCGTAAAACTAGCAGTAGCTTATCGTTCTATCGTCACGTCATTCTTACAGTGCAGCGTAAAACTAACAGTAGCCTATCGTTTTATCACGATTTGCACAGCTGTAACATGAATTTATTTAAGCCTGTAATACTATATCATTATTTGTAATATAATGTATTCTGAAATTTAAGAAAACGTTACGATATAAGCGAAATAAAAGAGTATTTACATTTAGAGATTTTAATACTAGTGTTTTGTTAGGTTCTACATTTCTTCAAAATCATTTAAAAATTAGGAGCTACTTGATTCAATGCTTTCACTGAATTTCAAAATTTCTATCATTGAATTTCGAAATAGCTCTTGAAATTGTACGCATTTTCATTGTTACTCAATCCGTCATGACCGAGTCAGTAGACTACGCATTAACGCAAGGCCCAACAAATTGCTTATTTCACTTTCCATGGTGGCTACTCAATCCGTCATGACCGAGTCAGTAGACTACGCATTAAGGTAAGGCCCAGTTCACTAACAAATTACCTATTTCACTTTCCATAGTGGCTACTCAATCCGTCATGACCGAGTCAGTATATTACGCATTAAGGTAAGGCCCAGTTGATTAACAAATTGCCAATTTCACTTTCAATGGTGGCTACTCAATCCGTCATGACCGAGTCAGTAGACTACGCATTAAGGTAAGGCCCAGTTCACTAACAAATTACCTATTTCACTTTCCATAGTGGCTACTCAATCCGTCATGACCGAGTTAGTAGACTACGCATTAAGGTAAGGCCCAGTTGACTAACAAATTACCTATTTCACTTTCCATAGTGGCTACTCAATCCGTCATGACCGAGTTAGTAGACTACGCATTAAGGTAAGGCCCAGTTCACTAACAAATTACCTATTTCACTTTCCATAGTGGCTACTCAATCCGCCATGACCGAGTCAGTATACTACGCATTAAGGTAAGGCCCAGTTCACTAACAAATTACCTATTTCACTTTCCATAGTGGCTACTCAATCCGTCATGACCGAGTTAGTAGACTACGCATTAAGGTAAGGCCCAGTTCACTAACAAATTACCTATTTCACTTTCCATAGTGGCTACTCAATCCGTCATGACCGAGTTAGTAGACTACGCATTAAGGTAAGGCCCAGTTCACTAACAAATTGACTATTTCACTTTCCATAGTGGCTACTCAATCCATCATGACCGAATGAGTAGACTACGCATTAAGGTAAGGCCCAGTTCACTAACAAATTACCTATTTCACTTTCCATAGTGGCTACTCAATCCATCATGACCGAATGAGTAGACTACGCATTAAGGTAAGGCCCAGTTCACTAACAAATTACCTATTTCACTTTCCATAGTGGCTACTCAATCCGTCATGACCGAGTCAGTATATTACGCATTAAGGTAAGGCCCAGTTGATTAACAAATTGCCAATTTCACTTTCAATGGTGGCTACTCAATCCGTCATGACCGAGTCAGTAGACTACGCATTAAGGTAAGGCCCAGTTCACTAACAAATTACCTATTTCACTTTCCATAGTGGCTACTCAATCCGTCATGACCGAGTTAGTAGACTACGCATTAAGGTAAGGCCCAGTTGACTAACAAATTACCTATTTCACTTTCCGTAGTGGCTACTCAATCCATCATGACCGAATGAGTAGACTACGCATTAAGGTAAGGCCCAGTTGACTAACAAATTACCTATTTCACTTTCCATAGTGGCTACTCAATCCGTCATGACCGAGTTAGTAGACTACGCATTAAGGTAAGGCCCAGTTCACTAACAAATTACCTATTTCACTTTCCATAGTGGCTACTCAATCCGTCATGACCGAGTTAGTAGACTACGCATTAAGGTAAGGCCCAGTTCACTAACAAATTACCTATTTCACTTTCCATAGTGGCTACTCAATCCGTCATGACCGAGTTAGTAGACTACGCATTAAGGTAAGGCCCAGTTGACTAACAAATTACCTATTTCACTTTCCATAGTGGCTACTCAATCCATCATGACCGAATGAGTAGACTACGCATTAAGGTAAGGCCCAGTTGACTAACAAATTACCTATTTCACTTTCCATAGTGGCTACTCAATCCGTCATGACCGAGTTAGTAGACTACGCATTAAGGTAAGGCCCAGTTCACTAACAAATTACCTATTTCACTTTCCATAGTGGCTACTCAATCCATCATGACCGAATGAGTAGACTACGCATTAAGGTAAGGCCCAGTTGACTAACAAATTACCTATTTCACTTTCCATAGTGGCTACTCAATCCGTCATGACCGAGTTAGTAGACTACGCATTAAGGTAAGGCCCAGTTCACTAACAAATTACCTATTTCACTTTCCATAGTGGCTACTCAATCCGTCATGACCGAGTTAGTAGACTACGCATTAAGGTAAGGCCCAGTTCACTAACAAATTACCTATTTCACTTTCCATAGTGGCTACTCAATCCGTCATGACCGAGTTAGTAGACTACGCATTAAGGTAAGGCCCAGTTGACTAACAAATTACCTATTTCACTTTCCATAGTGGCTACTCAATCCGTCATGAGCGAGTTAGTAGACTACGCATTAAGGTAAGGCCCAGTTCACTAACAAATTACCTATTTCACTTTCCATAGTGGCTACTCAATCCGTCATGACCGAGTTAGTAGACTACGCATTAAGGTAAGGCCCAGTTCACTAACAAATTACCTATTTCACTTTCCATAGTGGCTACTCAATCCGTCATGACCGAGTTAGTAGACTACGCATTAAGGTAAGGCCCAGTTCACTAACAAATTACCTATTTCACTTTCCATAGTGGCTACTCAATCCGTCATGACCGAGTTAGTAGACTACGCATTAAGGTAAGGCCCAGTTCACTAACAAATTACCTATTTCACTTTCCATAGTGGCTACTCAATCCGTCATGACCGAGTTAGTAGACTACGCATTAAGGTAAGGCCCAGTTGACTAACAAATTACCTATTTCACTTTCCATAGTGGCTACTCAATCCGTCATGACCGAGTTAGTAGACTACGCATTAAGGTAAGGCCCAGTTCACTAACAAATTACCTATTTCACTTTCCATAGTGGCTACTCAATCCATCATGACCGAATGAGTAGACTACGCATTAAGGTAAGGCCCAGTTGACTAACAAATTACCTATTTCACTTTCCATAGTGGCTACTCAATCCGTCATGACCGAGTTAGTAGACTACGCATTAAGGTAAGGCCCAGTTCACTAACAAATTACCTATTTCACTTTCCATAGTGGCTACTCAATCCATCATGACCGAATGAGTAGACTACGCATTAAGGTAAGGCCCAGTTGACTAACAAATTACCTATTTCACTTTCCATAGTGGCTACTCAATCCGTCATGACCGAGTTAGTAGACTACGCATTAAGGTAAGGCCCAGTTCACTAACAAATTACCTATTTCACTTTCCATAGTGGCTACTCAATCCGTCATGACCGAGTTAGTAGACTACGCATTAAGGTAAGGCCCAGTTCACTAACAAATTGACTATTTCACTTTCCATAGTGGCTACTCAATCCATCATGACCGAATGAGTAGACTACGCATTAAGGTAAGGCCCAGTTCACTAACAAATTACCTATTTCACTTTCCATAGTGGCTACTCAATCCATCATGACCGAATGAGTAGACTACGCATTAAGGTAAGGCCCAGTTCACTAACAAATTACCTATTTCACTTTCCATAGTGGCTACTCAATCCGTCATGACCGAGTCAGTATATTACGCATTAAGGTAAGGCCCAGTTGATTAACAAATTGCCAATTTCACTTTCAATGGTGGCTACTCAATCCGTCATGACCGAGTCAGTAGACTACGCATTAAGGTAAGGCCCAGTTCACTAACAAATTACCTATTTCACTTTCCATAGTGGCTACTCAATCCGTCATGACCGAGTTAGTAGACTACGCATTAAGGTAAGGCCCAGTTCACTAACAAATTACCTATTTCACTTTCCGTAGTGGCTACTCAATCCATCATGACCGAATGAGTAGACTACGCATTAAGGTAAGGCCCAGTTCACTAACAAATTACCTATTTCACTTTCCATAGTGGCTACTCAATCCGCCATGACCGAGTCAGTATACTACGCATTAAGGTAAGGCCCAGTTCACTAACAAATTACCTATTTCACTTTCCATAGTGGCTACTCAATCCGTCATGACCGAGTTAGTAGACTACGCATTAAGGTAAGGCCCAGTTCACTAACAAATTACCTATTTCACTTTCCATAGTGGCTACTCAATCCGTCATGACCGAGTTAGTAGACTACGCATTAAGGTAAGGCCCAGTTCACTAACAAATTGACTATTTCACTTTCCATAGTGGCTACTCAATCCATCATGACCGAATGAGTAGACTACGCATTAAGGTAAGGCCCAGTTCACTAACAAATTACCTATTTCACTTTCCATAGTGGCTACTCAATCCGTCATGACCGAGTTAGTAGACTACGCATTAAGGTAAGGCCCAGTTCACTAACAAATTACCTATTTCACTTTCCATAGTGGCTACTCAATCCATCATGACCGAATGAGTAGACTACGCATTAAGGTAAGGCCCAGTTCACTAACAAATTACCTATTTCACTTTCCATAGTGGCTACTCAATCCGTCATGACCGAGTTAGTAGACTACGCATTAAGGTAAGGCCCAGTTGACTAACAAATTACCTATTTCACTTTCCGTAGTGGCTACTCAATCCATCATGACCGAATGAGTAGACTACGCATTAAGGTAAGGCCCAGTTCACTAACAAATTACCTATTTCACTTTCCATAGTGGCTACTCAATCCGCCATGACCGAGTCAGTATACTACGCATTAAGGTAAGGCCCAGTTCACTAACAAATTACCTATTTCACTTTCCATAGTGGCTACTCAATCCGTCATGACCGAGTTAGTAGACTACGCATTAAGGTAAGGCCCAGTTCACTAACAAATTACCTATTTCACTTTCCATAGTGGCTACTCAATCCGTCATGACCGAGTTAGTAGACTACGCATTAAGGTAAGGCCCAGTTCACTAACAAATTGACTATTTCACTTTCCATAGTGGCTACTCAATCCATCATGACCGAATGAGTAGACTACGCATTAAGGTAAGGCCCAGTTCACTAACAAATTACCTATTTCACTTTCCATAGTGGCTACTCAATCCGTCATGACCGAGTTAGTAGACTACGCATTAAGGTAAGGCCCAGTTCACTAACAAATTACCTATTTCACTTTCCATAGTGGCTACTCAATCCGTCATGACCGAGTTAGTAGACTACGCATTAAGGTAAGGCCCAGTTCACTAACAAATTACCTATTTCACTTTCCATAGTGGCTACTCAATCCGTCATGACCGAGTTAGTAGACTACGCATTAAGGTAAGGCCCAGTTCACTAACAAATTACCTATTTCACTTTCCATAGTGGCTACTCAATCCGTCATGACCGAGTTAGTAGACTACGCATTAAGGTAAGGCCCAGTTCACTAACAAATTGCCTATTTCACTTTCCATGGTGGCTACTCAATCCATCATGACCGAATGAGTAGACTACGCATTAAGGTAAGGCCCAGTTGACTAACAAATTGCCTATTTCACTTTCCATGGTGGCTACTCAATCCGTCATGACCGAGTCAGTAGACTACGCATTAAGGTAAGGCCCAGTTGACTAACAAATTGCCTATTTCACTTTCCATGGTGGCTACTCAATCCGTTATGACCGAGTTAGTAGACTACGCATTAAGGTAAGGCCCAGTTCACTAACAAATTACCTATTTCACTTTCCATAGTGGCTACTCAATCCGTCATGACCGAGTTAGTAGACTACGCATTAAGGTAAGGCCCAGTTCACTAACAAATTACCTATTTCACTTTCCATAGTGGCTACTCAATCCGTCATGACCGAGTTAGTAGACTACGCATTAAGGTAAGGCCCAGTTCACTAACAAATTACCTATTTCACTTTCCATAGTGGCTACTCAATCCGTCATGACCGAGTTAGTAGACTACGCATTAAGGTAAGGCCCAGTTCACTAACAAATTGCCTATTTCACTTTCCATGGTGGCTACTCAATCCATCATGACCGAATGAGTAGACTACGCATTAGGGTAAGGCCCAGTTGACTAACAAATTGCCTATTTCACTTTCCATGGTGGCTACTCAATCCATCATGACCGAATGAGTAGACTACGCATTAAGGTAAGGCCCAGTTGACTAACAAATTGCCTATTTCACTTTCCATGGTGGCTACTCAATCCGTCATGGTCGAGTCATTAGACTACGCATTAAGGTAAGGCCCAGTTGACTAACAAATTACCTATTTCACTTTCCATAGTGGCTACTCAATCCGTCATGACCGAGTTAGTAGACTACGCATTAAGGTAAGGCCCAGTTCACTAACAAATTGACTATTTCACTTTCCATAGTGGCTACTCAATCCATCATGACCGAATGAGTAGACTACGCATTAAGGTAAGGCCCAGTTCACTAACAAATTACCTATTTCACTTTCCATAGTGGCTACTCAATCCGTCATGACCGAGTTAGTAGACTACGCATTAAGGTAAGGCCCAGTTCACTAACAAATTACCTATTTCACTTTCCATAGTGGCTACTCAATCCGTCATGACCGAGTTAGTAGACTACGCATTAAGGTAAGGCCCAGTTCACTAACAAATTACCTATTTCACTTTCCATAGTGGCTACTCAATCCATCATGACCGAATGAGTAGACTACGCATTAAGGTAAGGCCCAGTTCACTAACAAATTACCTATTTCACTTTCCATAGTGGCTACTCAATCCGTCATGACCGAGTTAGTAGACTACGCATTAAGGTAAGGCCCAGTTCACTAACAAATTGACTATTTCACTTTCCATAGTGGCTACTCAATCCATCATGACCGAATGAGTAGACTACGCATTAAGGTAAGGCCCAGTTCACTAACAAATTACCTATTTCACTTTCCATAGTGGCTACTCAATCCGTCATGACCGAGTCAGTAGACTACGCATTAAGGTAAGGCCCAGTTCACTAACAAATTACCTATTTCACTTTCCATAGTGGCTACTCAATCCGTCATGACCGAGTCAGTATATTACGCATTAAGGTAAGGCCCAGTTGATTAACAAATTACCTATTTCACTTTCCATGGTGGCTACTCAATCCGTCATGACCGAGTCAGTAGACTACGCATTAAGGTAAGGTCCAGTTCACTAACAAATTACCTATTTCACTTTCCATAGTGGCTACTCAATCCGTCATGACCGAGTCAGTATATTACGCATTAAGGTAAGGCCCAGTTGATTAACAAATTGCCAATTTCACTTTCAATGGTGGCTACTCAATCCGTCATGACCGAGTCAGTAGACTACGCATTAAGGTAAGGCCCAGTTCACTAACAAATTACCTATTTCACTTTCCATAGTGGCTACTCAATCCGTCATGACCGAGTTAGTAGACTACGCATTAAGGTAAGGCCCAGTTGACTAACAAATTACCTATTTCACTTTCCGTAGTGGCTACTCAATCCGTCATGACCGAGTTAGTAGACTACGCATTAAGGTAAGGCCCAGTTCACTAACAAATTACCTATTTCACTTTCCATAGTGGCTACTCAATCCGTCATGACCGAATGAGTAGACTACGCATTAAGGTAAGGCCCAGTTTACTAACAAATTACCTATTTCACTTTCCATAGTGGCTACTCAATCCATCATGACCGAATGAGTAGACTACGCATTAAGGTAAGGCCCAGTTTACTAACAAATTACCTATTTCACTTTCCGTAGTGGCTACTCAATCCATCATGACCGAATGAGTAGACTACGCATTAAGGTAAGGCCCAGTTCACTAACAAATTACCTATTTCACTTTCCATAGTGGCTACTCAATCCATCATGACCGAATGAGTAGACTACGCATTAAGGTAAGGCCCGGTTCACTAACAAATTACCTATTTCACTTTCCATAGTGGCTACTCAATCCGTCATGACCGAGTCAGTATATTACGCATTAAGGTAAGGCCCAGTTGATTAACAAATTACCTATTTCACTTTCCATGGTGGCTACTCAATCCGTCATGACCGAGTCAGTAGACTACGCATTAAGGTAAGGTCCAGTTCACTAACAAATTACCTATTTCACTTTCCATAGTGGCTACTCAATCCGTCATGACCGAGTCAGTATACTAGGCATTAAGGTAAGGCCCAGTTCACTAACAAATTACCTATTTCACTTTCCATAGTGGCTACTCAATCCGTCATGACCGAGTCAGTATACTAGGCATTAAGGTAAGGCCCAGTTGATTAACAAATTGCCTATTTCACTTTCCATGGTGGCTACTCAATCCGTCATGACCGAGTCAGTAGACTACGCATTAAGGTAAGGCCCAGTTGACTAACAAATTACCTATTTCACTTTCCATAGTGGCTACTCAATCCGTCATGACCGAGTTAGTAGACTACGCATTAAGGTAAGGTCCAGTTGACTTACAAATTGACTATTTCACTTTCCATAGTGGCTACTCAATCCGTCATGACCGAGTTAGTAGACTACGCATTAAGGTAAGGCCCAGTTGACTAACAAATTACCTATTTCACTTTCCATAGTGGCTACTCAATCCGTCATGACCGAGTTAGTAGACTACGCATTAAGGTAAGGCCCAGTTGACTAACAAATTACCTATTTCACTTTCCATAGTGGCTACTCAATCCGTCATGACCGAGTTAGTAGACTACGCATTAAGGTAAGGCCCAGTTGACTAACAAATTACCTATTTCACTTTCCATAGTGGCTACTCAATCCGTCATGACCGAGTTAGTAGACTACGCATTAAGGTAAGGTCCAGTTGACTTACAAATTGACTATTTCACTTTCCATAGTGGCTACTCAATCCGTCATGACCGAGTTAGTAGACTACGCATTAAGGTAAGGCCCAGTTGACTAACAAATTACCTATTTCACTTTCCATAGTGGCTACTCAATCCGTCATGACCGAGTTAGTAGACTACGCATTAAGGTAAGGCCCAGTTGACTAACAAATTACCTATTTCACTTTCCATAGTGGCTACTCAATCCGTCATGACCGAGTTAGTAGACTACGCATTAAGGTAAGGCCCAGTTGACTAACAAATTACCTATTTCACTTTCCATAGTGGCTACTCAATCCGTCATGACCGAGTTAGTAGACTACGCATTAAGGTAAGGCCCAGTTGACTAACAAATTACCTATTTCACTTTCCATAGTGGCTACTCAATCCGTCATGACCGAGTTAGTAGACTACGCATTAAGGTAAGGCCCAGTTGACTAACAAATTACCTATTTCACTTTCCATAGTGGCTACTCAATCCGTCATGACCGAGTTAGTAGACTACGCATTAAGGTAAGGCCCAGTTGACTAACAAATTACCTATTTCACTTTAAATAGTGGCTACTCAATCCGTCATGACCGAGTTAGTAGACTACGCATTAAGGTAAGGTCCAGTTGACTTACAAATTGACTATTTCAATGTTCCATGGTGGCTACTCAGTCCGTTATGGTCGAGGCAATTGGCGGGTTTAGTGAAATTGCCGCTTTTTTAAATAACAAAAAGTAGTTTGTTATGTAACTCCCCTCTGTGGATGATTGATGTATGATCCAAATGTATATAAGGGATTAAATAAAAAATAAACGTGTTTCTGGTATAGAGGTTTAGTTATTTAAATTAAACTTTTCGCCACAGTGGATTTTGTAGTTATTTTTACAACGACATTCATTAAATATACTTATCTGTCAACCTTAAACCAACGTTATAACTTTAAATTTATTTCATTTTCACTGCAAAATGTATATTCTACCAAATATAAAAATTAGAAATTATAATAAAATATGTCTACTAATGAAAATATGAATCCCAAAATATATTTAATGATCCCAATATATTGCGACGAACGTAAGAGCTTTGCGTGGTGGACCAATATAAATATTATACAAATAGAATGAATATGAATTCATGTGAGAGCATGAATAGCAGTTAGGGATTATCCTGCTCGAGAAGTAATAGCCCTGGAATAGAATAGTAGGGCACACAAATCGTACGTTGCATATGTTAATATCCGGGGGTGCATGTTAAATAAACATTGTGAGACAAAAGGTCGGAAGTTTGACGGTAATATTTACATATAGATGGAAATGAAATTTTAAATTCGCAATGTTCTAAATGACGATTTATATGAACTTTTTATATAATTGCTACTTACTCTATTGCATTAGTAGGGCTAAAAATAGAGGCATAAATACAGTCCAGTTTATTCAAACGTTTTGTTGTGATATTTTACACTGCACTTGATTGAACACGACAGAAAAAGATTTTAATAGTGCAGGTGTTAACATTAATATCAGGATAATATTATATTCAGGTCTACTTTTTTTATTAGGATTCTCTCTGTCCTATTTATTTCCATTATAGACAAAACAAACAAGACTTTGTTCGAGGAGAACTTTTTGTTTCTTGATGATCTTATCTCAGACTTACTTCTTTATTCGTAATTTGTTTTAATTACGTCTTTTGGACGATAGATTTTTATGATTCCATTTTGTAGAAAGCCATCTTATGTACCTCGTGTTTCTACCTTGCATAAGGGATGGATGGTTTCCAACTAACCTTGGTTGTGCAATGATGATCCTAATATCAAAACTGAATTTCAAAAATAGGTTGCAATAAAGAAAGTACTGCAAACGTTTATGAAAACATGTGACGTAGACCCCATGGATTACATGTACGTCATAATAATGTCTGTAGGCAATGCGACAGAGTGGAAAAGATTTATTGTTCAACTTCTGAAAATTGTTACACTCATGCTCCTAAATATGTTCTGCTTTGGAGATGTAAACACGTTTGTAATATGACAAATATGACAATATGGTTTTATAGAATCAGATTATTCAATACAATTTCTCAAAATAATAATTCATATATTTTAAGTTGCCTTTATATATATATATATATATATATATATATATATATATATATATATATATATATATATATTATAAATAAAAGGCTTTATTTTATATATGGTATTTATATAGTATATAGTATATTTTACTTTTTATAATATATATATATATATATATATATATATATATATATATATATATATATATATATATTTTAAAACAACACAGGTTATTCAGATACAAGAATATTTATTATTTAAAATAATAATGTGTTTTATATTACTAAACAAGAAAACGTATTTTATATATATATATATATATATATATATATATATATATATATATACATATATATATATATACATATATACATATAATGTAATAGCTAGAGATACTAAAAACATAAATTGCTGTATATATAGAAAGAGGACCTCAACACAGCGCAATAAAAACTATATCAGACCATTGTTTTTTCCACTAAAATAACCAAAAGACGTCATTTTCTTTTATTTAACTCCACAAAATATGACTGTATCGGAAGGCAAATTGTAAACATTGCTATGTTTATTTCTTGCATCAAAAATATTGATCAGAATAATATATCAAATTAAACCTTAATACAGATCCGTAAATCTATAAATGAAACGTCTAATAAATCATAGATAATATTTACACATTACTCTTATAATAAAAAAAATAAAATAGCAACTTTAGATTTAACAATGTAGGTATTAGAAGTTTCATTGTGGGATTTACGTCTGTGACAATTTCATTTGAAATTATGTATATAACTGGGTTTTAAAGAGATTCACTGAAAAATGAGCTGTAATAGTTGAATTTAAATGTTCTCCCTGGGTAAATAATAACTAGGAAACGATGTTGGTTTATAAACACTTAAAGTTAATTAATCACTTTAACAATAGTTTATGTCTATCCAAACTTTGAATATGTTAAACTTACTGAGACAGGACGTTTTCGATCGCTATGTAGCGATCTTCATTAGTGCCTTTAAGACTAACCGAACGTAATAAACTAGAAAATTCAAGAACCTAACGTTAAATTTTAACTGCGCAAATGTAACAGACACCTAATTAGAATTGAAATAAAATATTCATGTCTTATATCACAATAAGAACCATATAAATAGATTAAAAAACGAACAAAACCTTATTTCATTGTGAATATAGGAAAAGTTGCTGTTTAATAACGAAAATATAATCAAAGAACAACTCAAAATAAATTGGCAAATGATATATTTTTTTTATTATTCTAACTTCAACCTAGCAACAAAACGTGTAGAGAAAATATGAATTGAACATTTTCATTAGGACACGTTATAAGCCTCACAATGGGGGTGGATTAATAACGTACATCTGGCGTCAAGTAGCAAAAGTAGTGTAACATTCCTGTTAAGGCGTAATTAATACGAAATACTTAATCTATATTATCTCTGTCTTGCTCTTACTCTTTCTCAATAATGTCACCATTTTATACTTTTTCGTATACTTGAAAACAAGTAATATGAAAAGACTTTATATAAATTCCTACTAATGTTAACAAAGACAAATTTTATTATAGTTATTCTATATGAATTTATGAACTTGTGTGGTACCCATGGCAACATATTACGGTTGTACAATAGAGGTTTTTTGGGTTGGAGGAGATACATCTTTGAGAAATACATCTTTGAGAAATATATTTCTAAATATTGGAAAGATGGCGCAGCACCGAGGCCCGCTAGGCTTTGAACATGAAGATTCTCAGTTCGAATCCGCCTGGACTCCACAAATTTTATAATTTAATTATTGAATAAATATTGGAATGAACTCTAATAACATCAATTTTTATCCACTATAGGTTCAAGAAAATGTATTTGAACTTGATTCAATGGATATAAACGTATTTTATTACCAATTGAAAATTTGTACAAGATATATAGTCTATCAGGAGAGTGTGAGCTAATTAATAGAAGGAATTTAAAAGTATAAATAATACAGCTACGTCTAGATTCCATCGAACCATCTGAAGATTGTATAGTGTGATATTAAATCACAAATATTATGAGAGATGAAGTAATTAATAGATGAAGTACTAATTGATGGCTAATTACTGTGTTTCCAATATATAGTCCTTGTTCAGCATGTCTTGCAGAATGCTTTTTCTTCTCTTTTCGTCAATATATTCTAGCACCATTGTACATGATTTTGACATTTCTACTGTCATAAATTATGTCATCCGCTTCTTTATCCGCCTCCGATAATCCCAAAGCCTTTCCTTTTGACATTGGTTTCTTGAAGCCAGCGAGATAACTATGTACTCTGTAACTCAGAAAATGTTCACCTATCTACTAATTGCTGTGTAGCTGTCAAAGTACAGTAGAATCTTGATAATTCCATGTAGACGGGACCGGAACCGCCTTGGATTCCCGAAAACTCGGAATACACCTAAATCGTTCCTGACCATTAGAAAAAATAGGACTTCTAATGAACAATAATACAGTAAAACCCATCATAACCAGATCAATGTGCCAACAGTCTGAACCGGATATATCCGTAGCGGGAGTAAACACTAGTCCAGCTAACAATGAGTGTTTTTGTTGTTTATATCAACAGAGTCTATTTTCTGATATTTCACGCACAAGACTAGACATTTGTGCAGGGATATTTGTTGACTGTCAAAACTTACGGCGTAAATAAAGGAAGATATTTATAGCCCATTGACTTTCTGCCACCTAAACATGACTGATACATACATTCAAATACATCATAAGAGCGAGCATGAGCTACAGTGTAACAACAGAATGGGAAGGAAGAAAATTATCGTATAGATATAAACAGTTCTTGGAAGCCTGACTAATTTTCTTTGCATGACGTATTCATATAAATATCTATTGATTGCGCGATACATCTTCTTTATGTCTATAAACATTTTTTGGACGCCCGCCTCATTTTCTCTCAAATATATAAATAATGCTCAATTAGAAATAGGCTCGAATTATACGGAAATATCGGGGCTTGGCATTTCGAGACTCTACTGTACATATGAAAAGAAATAGTCTTTTAGAACTTCAATATAAATATCAAACAGTACGACCAATGGTCGTCTGGATTACTATTGTACTTGAAAGGAATAATAAATTACGCTAAAATTTAAAGCTTAAGTTTTGAACTTGGCTGACGGCAATAGAAGGTGTGGCCACTCAAAGGCATAAATATGGGCGACGTCTAGTTACGGCAAAATATTTACATTTCTGATCCAGCTACACTACCCTGTGTTGAGTTTTATTTCAATAAATATTAAAACCACCATCGCACAGCCCATTAGGCTCGTAAGCAAGTTAAATATTAAAGCTTTTTTATAAGGCCAAATATTTTATCTCCGCGAATTTTAATTCTTATACTGGAAAGAATTATTTAACTACAAACGTTTATCTTAACGAAGAACTGAAAGCTCGTAAGGGATGGCATGTGTTAAATTGCTCAGTCAAAATTAATAAATGCCAAAAATTTTGTTACGAAAATAAAAATAAATATGTAAAAAAAATAATGAAGCATTATATTCGAAACACATATTTATGCAAGAATAATAATGCATAGGTTGAGGATTAAGGAACATAGGGATTATAAGTGAACAATACTAGTCATAACAAGGAGAAACGCAATCAAATAATGGAAATAACCTAAGAAGACCACAATCAATTCTTGAATCAAAAATAAAAAGGAATTAAAAATAAATAATACCGTAGAAACAGTAATTTTTAAAATTATCCTAAATATTTTGAAAATGTTTATGTTCCTGTAACTAAACAAAACTTGTTGAGCACATTTCGTCTAAATCAATCATGATTTCAAAAGGGGGAAAATAGGCTGTCACATGAATATATATACTTATTTTCCACATGAATGTTGAATATCTAAAATGATTAAAATCATATGAATGAAAATATACCTATTTGTACTCATATAACACGATCGAGTTACGGTTGTGGCAACTTTTAATTTAAAGTGAACTGATATTATACACAAGTTAAACTCTAATTTCTATTGAAAATGTTGTGTATACCCGGGCATTGTAGCTGGATCAAGTGCTAGTGGGAGTGGAGGTCAATAGTTCTACACTCCTTAATTGCATCTCACCTTTTATGGCCTTATACAATTTAGCCTTGTTTTGTCTCAAATATCTTTCTTGCTCGCTTTTAGTTTACCTTTTTACGGAGTTATATTTATTTATTTTTTTAATTTGATTTTTTGTTCCTTTTATGTGTGTTTTGTTTTAATTTTTAGTAATTATTATATTTTTAAATACAAAAACTGCCTATTTATTGCTTATAATTTTTAGCAAAAATTTAGAGTTAGGAAAGTTTTAGTGCTGCCTAAGTTACTAATACATTTTAGAAAAGTAATTCAAATATTTTTAATAAAGTACATTGTAATGAAATAATATTTTACAAAATTATTTTTGCTGCAACTTCTTGCAACAATGTTTCAAGTTAACTTTCCATGAATGGTATTGACCTCTATACAGAATCATTTCAACCATTATATCGTTAATATGTGCAAAAATAAAATATCACATAAATTGTATTTGAACTTTTAAACTCAAACTATTTACAATACTTAACAAATATAAATTTTTTACCTCTGTTTTAAACCGAAAATAACTAAAGCTATTAAATTTAAATGTATTCGAGGTATTGTGCATGATTTATAAATGGTTTTCATTTGATATTTATGAACTAAAAGTTTTCAAACCTTGTGTAAGGTTTTATAAAGACAGTAATGAATGTTTATGAAAAGTCATTGTGGTTACCTCATTCACTCTGATTATTTCTACCCACTACTATATTTATATTTCATCTTACAAGGAGCGCTTTAATTAGTGTTTTCGCCTTGTATTTTTAATTAGTGTTGCAATCATAATATTATGAGTGTTTTGACTGCGATTCAGCAAAGTGTTTAGAATATTTATCTTATTTCCTTTCTGTAGAGAGTTACAGTCTTTAATACTTTTGATTTGGAAATGCTTTCTGTGAAACATTACTTTCATTTACCTTTATATAACAAATAAGAGTATAACTAAGATTTAAAATAAAAATTAAGAATTCTACAGCAGTGTAGTTCCATCTCGATAACGCTGTGTGTTTCTAATAATGTATTGTAACGTTCTAGCCCTTTTTACCTCGTTTAAGTATTACTTTATTTGAAGTGTGTTATTATTAATTGTTAATTGCTTATTACCAACATAATTAATTACATACCAGGGCTTCTAGTTCTAACGTCGTAGCTCAGGCAGAAACTGTCTGTCTATGAGGGTCTTCTTATCTTGAAGGTAGAACTAGGTTACTTGTGAAATATGAATTGAAAATTTTAAAATACAAAGTTAAACAATTTATTAATCCATGACAAATTACAAAATAACAAATGACACCAATGTGTCGAGTAATTATCTTTTAAATACTGCTAACTATTTCATACATTTTGATCACTTATTAACCTTTAAATTTATATATATCGAGAAGGTAGTAACTTAAGATTTCCAATTTAATTTTAGAAATGAATATTCAAAGGACAATTTCTACCGTTCATGTGTTGACCGTTTATCATTTAAAATTCAACTTAGTTAACATTAAAAAACATTTTCTTTATTATTATCGAAAACGTACCTGGTTGTGCACATTACTTGTAAAACATTATAACACATATAATTAATTACGCACATCGCTTTCGTTAACATTAACACTTAACACATCGCTCTTACAAATCAGCGCTCTTAAACAAAAATTATATTAACTTTTGCTTATTTGAAACACAAAAATAATCGCTTCTGACTTCTTCTTTAGTCGCGTTTATAGATTTTGGTACTGGCCTTGACATCTTAAATTTTGAATACTGGAAGCTTATAAATTTGTAAGTTATTTCCGAAAGTGCCATCACGTCCGTCTCGTTCAAAGACGTTTTGAGAAGTGGGGCTTCTGCAAGGGCACGCCAATGGAATTTCCCACCCTTATTATTTTGTATTTTTTGATCGGTTCACAAGTATCGCCTAATGCTTACGTCGCATGGCGTGATGTGGTTAATTACCCCAAGTTACTAACTCGTACGCTATTTTTCTATTTCGCCCGCTAGGGGCGCTACTACCTACGCTAGATTCACAATGTGCACCAATAAAACAAAAATTTTCTTTTAAATTGGGACGATATATTTATTAAATAAAAATTTAATATATAAATCAATTTATATGTAACACCTTATTTTTAAGAGTGTTAGTATTAATATCAACATATTTGTAATGCTTTTCCAAAAAATGTTTAAATCCTCCTAGATATATAACAAGAAATATAACATCGTTATAAGTAAAGATAATAGAGCTTACATAACATAAATATTTCCTAATACTTAAAATTATATTTATAAGTCAAATTTTAACCACTCATAAGCGAGTTAGGATACGTAATGAATCAAAATACTTTTAAAAAGTTTGTTGTCCCCTGTTTATGGATAATTCCTTCCTTGTATGAACCAAGTAAAGTGGATGAAGAGTACATTTTGTCCACTCATTAAGAGTTCCATCATTTCCCCTACTCTAGACACGTTTACTCCAATACAGTAAATATAGAGAAACGTTCAAGGTTAAACGTTAAGGATATAAGCGACACCTGGGTTAAATATAACATTTTGTCTCAACTTTATTTAATGCTGTGAAATTATCATTACATTTCACGAACTGTAAAACAATTTCCATAATATGTTATTCGAAGCCACAAAAACTAATTATAGTGGATATTTAATCATCGAGTATGCTATATTTTCTGTACAATCGATAGAGCTTATCGATTCTTGAATGATTCTTTCTAAGAATTAAGCGTCCAGTGGGTATTAAGTGAATTTACTCAATTACTCAATGCCTGGGTCGCTTTAGCGAGCCGTTTAGACGTTATCAGAAACGGAATACGTGATAAATTGGCAGTCAGTCAATGGTTTCTCCGCTTATAAAGTGGGAAAGCCAACAAGGTCCAGTATTTTAGGTATTTGTTACTTACGCCTATTTTACACGTAGTGACTATATTCTAAATGTATTCTATTATTTGGATCTTCTCTTATTCAAGTTACGAGTGTATTAAACTTGTCTGGTAATTTACACAGTTTGCCGCGAAACCTCTGAAACAATGCCAGCAAAGTAGGTAAGCAATTATATTACTGACACATATAAAACTGTTTTATTGTTATACAATTACATGATACAGTTACGATTTTAAGAAGATTGTTTCGTTTATTTAAAATTACGTTAAGCTTTTCGCCCACTATATTTGTGTCCCCTAGAACCAGACCTGAATGTTTATGCTATCGTCTCAGGTAAGGCTAAAGTATTTAGTAGTATTCAAATGTATTCCTTATAGTAACGCCAATATGTAAGATGTCGAAAGAGTTCAAACAATTTGAAAATAAAACATTATTGAAAATAAAGGTTTGACGTAAACTAGCAGGAAGTATGAGACATTTTCAAAACTTGTTTCACTGGCGAAGATATTGTAATAATTTGGAATAACACAGGTATGGAAACTCTTCTCTACTTATAACTGTCTATATATTCATGCGGGGCATCAGAGTCTCCTCTCAAAAATTCGTTCGTCATTAATTGAGGAGCAAAATGTAGTGGATGTTATGTAAAGTGTACTAAGAAATAATAATAAATACGTCCAAGAGTTGTAACTACCG
>JBAIZL010000004.1:51565857-51580857 GCA_036971475.1 Prosapia bicincta
AAGAGAATCGTAATAAAAAAAGTTTTGGAACGCTATTCAGAATAAAAATTGCATGATTTACCTGCTTTTTAGTTTGTATAACACACTCAATAAATTTATTTTGTTAAAGGTAAAAGAATGCGGCTAGTATTTTTCGGCTCAATTTATCCTTTATTCAACTAATTAGCAACGTTTCTCCAACTAAAGGGTTGTCCTTTTTAATTATAATTAAATTGCTACACCAAAGAAAGAGCATAAACGATATCACCATCTGAGCAACTTCTTATTTCTGTAAGTAAAACGAAATGGTGCATTAATTTTCCTTCTGTCTTCATGGCGTTGATTTTTTTTCATTATGTTTCATTATAATTTATTGGGGAACTTGATAAGGACAACTATCAACTTGTCGAGAGATAATGAAGGTCATTTAAGAGAGCAAGGAAATAATATAAAAAGTAAAAGTTAACCGAATTCTTCTGCCTTGAACTAATATCATCTTTAACATGTATTTATTCTATACAACTTGTAAACTTATTTGTCCTATTAAGGAATTAGTAGATTTTCGAATTATTTTGTAATCACATTTGCACAGTCCACAAAACTACAGATATGTAATCATATGTATTTTTTTATCGTGGAATCTATTCACACGTTAGCATGCAATTATTGTTTGATGCATTAGAGAATGTCGGTTAGATATAGGCCATTATCGATTGTTTGTATTGCTATTGTAGTATTCAATATTAGCCAAATGTCAAACTAACTCCCTGCATTTCATCCTCTGTGGCTTAACCGATGGCCATTGCTCGTCAATATTTACAATTTAGCTTTCTGATGGATTTTAAAATCGAATGAAAAGTAAACATGCACAGAAATTGTGTTATTAAGGATAGCACGGTATTAGGACAATATAACAAATAAATAAAAATATTCGTATATTTTCATACGTTTTTTATGTGTAAAAAATCTTTTTTATTTAGTCGAAGAATGTTTGTACAGTAATTGTACAGTATTGTACTTTACTAACCACTTATGTGACCGTTTAAAAATGAAGTTTGTTTCCTTTTACGTTCATAACATATTTTATAAATAACTTTAAATTAATCCAAGAAGTGCAAAAAGTGGACTTATTTTATTAACTATTTTCTCTTCAATATTCAGTAATAAAAAAAGTAAACAGTAATATCCAAAATATTTGTCTATTTATTGTGTATATGAGAACTGGAGGCAGATGGAAGAAGGCGGAAGAAGGAGGCAGAGGCGGAAGTGGAATGAATAAACCGTCACGTATGGAACCAGTGTGACCGACAGAGGGCGTGCCTCATGTGTTTGCGTACATACAGACAGTTTGTTAGGGTTTTCCGTTGCAATATAAACTGAAATACGGACAGCTTTAATTCTTCATTTTCATATTTACTGAAACGACATAGAAGCCTAATGCTGTGAAAATTTGAAATTTTCGGATTAAACATGTAAATTGTTTTTAAAAACTATCAGTTGTCTGTTTCAGATGTACAAATTTAAATATATACATTTTGTAAATATCTCGCGCACATATTATAAAGTCCTATAGTTATTCCTACATATTTATAAACCAAATAAAGCTTATATATTCTTTACTATATATTTTGAATGAGCATCAGTTTCTTCGGTAAAAA
Organism: Prosapia bicincta; assembly: GCA_036971475.1. Lineage (NCBI taxonomy): Eukaryota > Metazoa > Arthropoda > Insecta > Hemiptera > Cercopidae > Prosapia > Prosapia bicincta. Next base: position 51,567,495 of record JBAIZL010000004.1, read on the forward strand.
TTCTGAAAGACTACATTCAAACATTTAATGAAACATGCAATTTTAAAAAGTATTTATACTGGAGTTACATGGAGTTATACTGGAGTTATATGCTTTCAGACAGTATAAATATTGTTATGTTTAATAATAAAAATAATGTTTTCAATGTATTTCGTCATTGCAGCATTTCTTGCAAGAAGACATTTGAAGGCGATAAAACTTTAAGGTTTATCAATAGCCACTGTTCTAACAAACAACATCCGGCCAATCACTGTCAGTCGATTGAGTGAAACATATAAAACACCAAGCTATCATATTCAATTCTTTCTGCTTATAAAATATAGAATTAGTACGCTTTTCACATATCAATTCAAGTGTTATATCCGAGTTTATTTTCAGTTAATCACGTAAACAGAAATTATTTAAAATTGGTGAAAAAAGAATTTATATAGTTACAGATACAAACTATAAAGTAATATTATGTTTCTTAATTTATTATATTTATTATATATTTTAACTTTATTATATATATATACATACATATATAGTGGTAGGAAAAAAAATTACAAACTAATAATAATAACTTCATATATATATATACATATATAGTGGTAGGAAAAAAAATTACAAACTAATAATAATAACTTTATTATATATATATATATATATATATATATATATATACATATATAGTGGTGGGAAAAAAAATTACAAACTAATAATAATAACTTTATTATATATATATATATATATATATATATATATATATATATATATATACATATATAGTGGTAGAAAAAAAAATTACAAACTAATAATAATAACTTCATATATATATATATATATATATATATATATATATACATATATACATATATATATATATATATATATATATATATATATATATATATATATATATGTATATATATATATATAAAGAACTAAGTCAAATTACAAATACAAGAATTATATTTGAATTTACAATTCAAAGCTTTTCGTTGGCTAACAGTACCAACATCATCAGGAATATTAAACCAAAGTTTTTTTGGCAGTATCACTTTTGTTTTTTATTGTAATTTTTGCGTATTTTGGAATAATATTGTTTATAATACAATTTTTATTAAAATATATATTACAATTTGTGTTCATTAACTGAATTTTCCGTTTTTCAAATGAATTTAAGTCCGTTGTTAAGGCAGCATTACAATTATTAACTGATATCATGTCAATATATATAAAATTATTATAATAATATGAAATAATAATAATATAATAAATATATTAGATTGTAATATAGCAAAATACCATATAGTAAAAAACTTGTAAACAAGAAGAGAAATTATGGGTAAAAAATGAAATAAGAAATTTATATAAAAAACAAAACATTTTAACTACTGAAATATATAAATGACATTTAAAATTAGCTTCTACAATGAATAATATACAATGGGAAGAAAAATACAACAAAACTAACTTCATGATAAATAAAATTAGAAATATAAAAATAAATAATATATCCAAAAAACTAAATAATTTGAAACTTGAAAAACAAATGAAAATAATACCTGATGTTAAATATCATAGCTTTTACCCTAATGTTGTTAATTTATCTAATAATAAATTTAATAATTGCGAAATAAAACTACTTGAAAATAATAAAATCAATATAAAAAGAAACATAAATAAAGATATTGATAATATAATAATAGATACAGAAATAGCCATTAGTAAATTAAATGAAAATATACAAGATAATACCAGAATCGAAGCAGCTCATGAAATAAAAAAAATAATTAAAACTAATAAAATTAATAAAACCCGTATACAAACATATTTAGGAGTTAAAGATTTAAAAGATAAACTACAAAATAACAATCTAAGTACAGTAAAGGCTGATAAAAGTAATGCTAGTGTAATTATTGATAAGGACGAACACATAAATAAAACAGAAAAATATATAAATGAGATTTTCATTTAATGAAATATATAAAGATCCTACAAAAAAATACCAAAATGAAATAAAAAATTAAATAAAATCTTCTTATAAATTATTTAATAAAAATAATATTAGTAATTATATGAACGATAATCCAAAATTTTCAATAATGAATGGACTTATTAAATTACACAAAATTGAGAAACCAATTAGACCATTAGTAAATTTTATAAATGCCCCTTCTTATAAAATATCTAAAATCATAACATCTATTCTTAAAGATAAATTGAAACTAAATAATCATCATACCATAAGTAATTCTATTAACCTTATTGAAAAATTAAAAATAATTAATATTGATAATAAAACAAAATTAATATCATTAGATATAAGAAATATATACACAAATATGCCTATAAAAGAGACTCTCAATATTATAAAATCTAGATTAGAGCAAAATGAAAAAGATAGTAAATTAATATTAGAAATTATAAATACATTGAAAATAATATTAAATCAAAATTATTTTTCATATAATAATAAAATTTACAAACAGGAAGATGATCTTGCCATGGGTTCTCCCTTATCGAATATAATATCTGAAATATTTTACAATATATAGATGATAAAATAAATAAAATTATACAGACATTCGACAAAAACGGTTATTGGTTTAGATATATAGATGATGGTTTGTATGCATCTAATAATAATGGTATACACTTAATAACTATTTTAGATAAAATAAATGTGATAAATAAAAATATTAATTTTACTTTTAAATGGAGAAAAATAATAAGATCAACTTTTTAGATATAACAATTATAAGACATAATAATGAATTTGAATTTAACATATATCGTAAACCGACACAAACTAACCAAATTATACCTAATAATTCTAACCATCCGTATAATCAAAAAATGGCTGCATTATACAATTTATTATATAGTTTACATAAAATACCTATGAATAATGAAAACAAAATAAGAGAGAAAAACATTATCTATCAAATTGCAATTGAGAATGGCTATAAAAAGAAAACTGTTGATAAACTTAATTATAATATTTTAAAGAAACAAAATAATAATCTAATTTACAAAAATAATGATGAAAATGTCACATGGACTTCATTTACATTTTTTGGTAATGAAGTAAAAAATATCACAAAATTGTTTAAAGGTAGCAACATAAAATTCGCATATAATACTAATAATAAATTAATAAATATAATGAATAATAATAATATTATTAATATGCATGAAAAAAACGGTGTATATAAATTAGAATGTGATTATTGTAATAAAGTTTATATAGGACAAACTAAGAAAAAACTTAAAGATAGATATAAAGAGCATTTTAATGCATATTAAAAGCCAGAAATTTATAAATCAAATTTTGCTAGTCATTGTATTAATAATAATCACTTATGATAATATGATACTTGTAAAAGAAATTAACAAAGAACTGAGAATGAATATTTATGAAGCTTTAGAAATACATAAATATAATACTAATAATGAGTTGATAAATGAACAAATACAAGTAAAATCTAAATTTGATAATATATTCAGTGTTTGTAGTGTTAGGGAGCAAAATAAAAATTTAGCAACATTGTAATTGATTTGGCATTACTATTTATTTGATCAAATTTGCACATATGTTAATTTTAATTGTTTAATATTCCTGATGATGTTGGTACTGTTAGCCAACGAAAAGCTTTGAATTGTAAATTCAATTATAATTCTTGTATTTGTATATTGACTTATGTTCTTTATATATATATATATATATATATATATATATATATATATATATATATATATATATATATATATATATGTATATATGTAAAATAATATATATGTAAATGTTAGTAAAACACATTTAAATAATATAAAATAGCAAGATATTATCGTTAGTTATTCTATTTTTCCCCAAATAAACCGGGAAATAAAAGCATTTTTATTGCGAAATAAATAAATTCCAGAAATTAAACCTTTATATATAGCAAGAGCCTGTTGTGATTTATATTTGAAGCTTCCTACAAAATAGACTCACTTTAAGATTCAAGAAAATTGCCCTATTCTCATGCATGAAATACTATCAGTGCTAATAATTTATTCACTTCCCGCGTTGCTTGCAATTTACAAAACCATGCATACGTGATAACAAGATTGCGTGTGTTATTTGTCCAGCACTGAAGTAACGTTCTAATAGTGATACACCGAATTAATTTTGTTTGTATTGCAAACATAGAGTTTTAAAGTTTTGCAGTGTTGTATTCACCTTAACACGATGTTTTATTTACTGACCAGTTAAAATTACACTACATAGCTTGATTTCATGTTTTGGTCCCTCCTGCACAGTTTCATTACTTCCAGTTCCCGGTCTCTTTTAGATTTCTGTCTGTCGCCTCTTTATGTATTATTTTGAATTTATACTTTTACTATCACGGCAAAAAATACTACTTACTGATATTTTTCAGCAGAAACGTTTACACTAGATCGGTGCATTGTTCAATGCTACGAACATTATACTTCTGTCAATACAACACACCTGAGCAACAATCTTGTCCGTGACTCACGGCGTTAAATAATGCATTGACCTAGTCCGAAACTCGTCTGATGAAAAATATCAATAAGTAGGTATCTTTTGCCAAGTGATACCAATAGCAGTAGTGTATATGAAAACATCAAAATGTAGCCTATAACACAAAAACTGCAAGTTTTATTTTATAAAGCTTGTTGGTTTGTAGTTTTGTTAATTTTCCCAGAAGAATACGTTGCTCATTACACTTAGTTCAAGACACTTGATACTTACTCTTACTCACTTATATTTTGTCACTTTTTTGTATATTGAAGGAGAATTTTATGTTTTCATTTCCTCTTCTTGATTTCTTTTTAAATACTTTTTTTTTCTCTAAAATATGAACATACATATAAAAATACGTTTTTTTAGAACTGTTTAAAATTATTTCTTTAGCCTTCTGATTGCCTGCTTTAACTAAGAACTAATGTTTTGTAGCTGTGCATTAAACGCCCTATCATTAAAAAAACTCTTTATTTTGTTATATTTTATTTCTTTGTAATGAATTATCCTTCTGTGTAATTTATTTTAAATTATTGTTTATGTCTGACTATTTATTTATGAAAACGTTATTTCAAAAAGGCGTTTGTGTCAGAAAACAAACACATTCTGTCCTTTGTCTTTTATGAAGGAATATGCAAATTATAATAAATATGTAAACTTTTGAGGTTAATTTATGAGTGTTTAAGTATTGATAACTTACACAATAAATAAATTTATTTACATCATTAGTATGAAGTTTTTGAACTTTTACACACGTGTCTTATTTATTCATGTAATGTGCATGCATAGTTCTGTTACCTATCACAGAGCTAAAACACACGCTCTACGTCTTTGTCAAGTGGGTTGAGGGATGGAGAAGGTAAGTTTAAAGTTTCGTATCTCATTAGAATCTCGCGAACATGGGACGAGACGTTGAAATGGGTTTACATTATTTATTACGGATCTCTGTGAAATGAATGACTGTCTCAACAAACGTTCTACATGTATATAGTATTTTAAAATAAATTTTTATATTATTTTAGAAATAAATGTAGTTAAATTAAATATACAACCTACTAAGGTTTTAGTTAGTGACAGTTATGAAACTTCAAAATCACGTTTTCTTATTGTAAACCAAACAAGTGTATAAACTCTTTCCCGCACAACAGCCGTACTAATCTGGCAATCAATAGCATGTGAAGTGACTAGAAATTACGAGAAATTGCTAGAAACGACCGGTCGATGTATAAAGGTTTTTGTAGTCGTGAAAGGAAGTCAGGGTTTAGATGTAGTGAAGATAGTAAAATCCTTAGTGGGCGAGTGACAGTTTAGTTCGTGCTACGTGATAATAGACTAGGTCAATAGTTTTAATAACACATAATTAAAACTGTTTTAGGACGATTTTATAAATGTTAATTATAAAATTCAGACATACCTTTGTGTGAGTTAAAGATACCGTTTTAGCCTGCGTTAGTTTATAATTTATTAAACCACTGTAAGAACGTATTTCTGTTATTCCCTTTGTTAATAGGGTTTACAGAACCTACCTTATTACTTTACACCATGAGAATTAAAATAATTTATACAAAATATTCTTAGTTCATTGAGAATACTTTATGATTAGTTATCCTGCATCTTCTCTATATCTAAAACGTTTTTACTAGTAATAGGCTAATCAAGATAAAATCATACAGTTCTCTGGTAAAACCCCTTTATTTACTTTATTAACTACACCCAACAGATTAAAACTCTTTGATTTTTCCGTTGTATTATTTAAATAGAAATTATCTTTTGTTAACTTTGGTTGCCAACTGAAGATAACATTATAAAATAATAATAAATTGTATTTTTTATCAAAATCACAACAGCTGTTATTAACTTCTCGATTTCAATAACTTATAATTTTATGAACTTCTCGATGTTTTATTTGTTCATAAATATTTGTCCTCATTTCCTTCAATGATTAAAATCTCTTCTCTAAAGTAAACACAATCAGCAGCAGAAACGAATAAAGCAGGAACATCTTCCCACGCTGTTTGGAAGATCGGGAAGTATATCTGTACAGTTTTACAGGTTCAGAAGATATTTACAATAATAAATCTTGTTTATTTTTCATTGATTTTTTAGTTTCAACGGAAACAAATAACATAATAAAAGTGTAGGAGTGGATTAAATTTACCATTCATAAAATTGAATATTAAAAAAAGTAAACAAACCGAAATATAACTGAACGAATGAAATAAATATTGGCTAAGCGTATATGTTTGCGTTTTTATGGATTAGTTATTTTACCTCTGGTATTTATTCTCACATTAATAAATATTCCATATTATTAGTTATGTAATCGTAGGCTATTACAGTTTTGTTTTTCCTGTTTATTATTTCCAGGGTAATAAAAAGTTCTTGATCAGAAGAAAAAGGTTTTGAATTTTCCTAAGCTTTATCTAATACTTTTTATTGCCATTCTCTGAGGATGAGAAAAATTATCGTTGTGAAAATAATAAATAAAAAAAACAATTATAATATTTGATTCAATCTGAACTCGTCTTAATACCTATATAATTAAAACACAAACATACATAAGTATAAATAATATTCGAGCTGGCTTGTGAGTGAAAGTTATAATTAAATATTATTATTATTATTATTATGTTTTACCAGCTATATAGGCTCATCAAAATTAAATATTTATAATTAACATATGTTATTTTAATATAATTATATTAGTAGCTGTGGCTATAAATTTGACAATGCCCAGATCTGATTTTCACTTTTGTTTTTACTTTTGCTAAAACTCTGTAGGTTATGTTTGATATATATATATTTTAGTTAATTTCATTTGTGTATTTTCACTGAAGATGGCGACAAAGTAGTCGTCGAAAATCGTTTGAAATAAAAAAATTGTATATTTGTGAGTTGTATATATTTTTATTATTTAATTATACATAAGTTTGTTACACTTGCCTAGAGTTACCGTCTGAGTTGACAAAATGACACATTCTCAATAATAAAATGTAAGTGCTACTATAGCCAAGTGTACGATGCTAAAATATGTTTTTAGTGATAAATACGTCGTTTACTCTAACTATTAAATGGCATTATAGGTCACTTGCTGGGAATCTTTAGCGTAATGAATCATGATGGATTTATGAGATGTAACGAAAGCCTTATGCTGAAATCAAGGGAACGTCCACGGTTAAGTGTATTTACAAGCAGAGCGGCTTAGTCTATGGTACATCAAATTATTCGAAAAAATTTTAAACTGTTCGGAAGTTATTTGAATAAAAAATGTCATCAATGGACTTATATGGACTTTGTTTTTATTTAATTCTTTCTATTAGCCCACACTCTCCTGATATATATCTTGCACAAATTTTCAATCGTTAATAAAACACGTATTTATTCATCCAATCAAGTACAAATTTAATACATTTCTCTCAACCTATATTGAATGGGAATTGATGTTAATAACGTTTTTTACGAATATTTATTCAATAATTAAATTATAAAAATTTGGGGGATTATTGGAATTCGAACTATGAATCTTCATGTTCAAAGTCTACCGCGCTTTGGCACTGAGCCAACTTTCCTATACCAAGAAATTAAATTCTCAAATACATATTATGGATTTTTCTCCCATCTGGTTGTCGTCAGAACCTCCATTGTAGAACCTAAAACGGTTGCCATAGTTACCACAAAATATCCTAAATAGTGATGTGAGGTTAAAAATGAATGAAACGGATGAATGTAAATAAGCAAACAATAATAATTTTTTTCTTTCTTGACGTCAGAAGGAATTTACTTTAAAAACAATTTATATTACTTGTTTATAATGAAGGTCCAACATGCAAACGTTCAAGGGAAAAGAATAAATATCGAAAATTGGATGATTAAACCTTAATGTGTTGAGATATTTGGAAGTAATAAGCCAGCCAGATGAATTAATTTTAAACTGGAAGTAATATGAAAGACAGATGAATTCCTTTGATGTTATATAAATGTGAAGGTCACTAAAAAGAAGTGATTGATAAAAGAAATAACTTTAGAATAGAACAAAATGAAAACTCTCTTTAATAGTTAAAGCAGACTAATTTAAAATAAACGAGTTGTAAAATATCTTGAGAACTAAAATGCTTGTATAAAAACCACATTCTACTACAATAGCAAAAGTAATTGTTTGGTAAATGAGAGCATTAAATGCTGAGCAATTTATGGCCACCATTTCAATGATTACAACTCTCAGAACTTGACTACCTTGTAAATAACTTTAAACGTTCGCGATAAAACTTAAATATTACGACAAAAGAACAAGAATATGTTGAAGAACTTGATATACTTTCAGAAGTAGGAATCAAAAGTATAGTAATATAAAATAAACATCAATTTAATTAAAAAGCAACGATTGATGAGTGTGACAGAGTAAAACACCTTCTTTAGAGCTGGGAATTAGTACCAGGAAATGTCATCACAAACTAAATTACATTATCAATAATGATATATATATATATATATATATATATATATATATATATATATATATATATATATATATATATATATATATATATATAATTATTATAAAATATCTATAATAATAATAAATATTATTATGAAGTAACTTTTTTTACATTATATAACTTTTTTTGTTTCAATGATGTGTGTTCAATGATGATGTTGTTTCAATGATAAAATTGAAATATAATCAAAGATAATTACCTTTTAAGGTAAATGTTTACCGAGTTCATGGTATTAGTTCTAATCCTGGGCCGTTATAGAAACGTTGCGATATAACAGAGGTTATTTAGGAGTTTATCCACTAGGTAGATGCAAAATGTAGAAGTGGTACTTGCATAATATTAAATGCATGATCTTTTGCGTATGGGCATCCTCTGTGGTTGTCTTTTTACAAAACAAAAAACACCTGAGGCATTCGATTTGTAAGTTGTAATTCAGTATTGGAACCTGATTGGGTGATATTTCTCCCTATTCTAGAATAGCTTTCACGATGGGAATTATATAGCATTTCGGACGTACGTGTGACGTCACCGCCGTCGGAGGATTTAAATATAACTAGATTATTATTATTGAAGAAATAGAATTTAGAAAATCCCCCCCTTTTAATAGAATTATGACAAATAATCCTCCACGAGCCACGGACAGTGCGCTTATATACGTTTTAATGTAACTAATTATAATAGAAGAAGCTTTAATTAGTTTACCTGTGGGAATCGTCCTTATTTCTATCAGTTACCGTAGTGATTCCCTCGGGAAGACGGCATGCCGTGAAATGTGCTCCCTCAGGCACCAGGAAGACGAAAAGGTTCTGTCCTCTTCGATTCTCGCTATCAGAATGCTACCTTTACTTGGTTATATTAATTTAGAAAGGAACCGGAAACTACCAGTTTGTTACAAACACGGGTTATTAAAGGTCCTCTGTAGAATGCCGGTCTCTCGTGGTAACCGTTACAACTATTTACTCTTCTTCACTTTCACAAAAAAAACTTACACGTACACAATTGTACAGCTCAAGGACTAATACGTGGCTGTTGACTAAATGGAAAGAAGAAAGAAAGACACCCTTCTTTTGGTTTACTGTTTATTAAGGACATACGGGCAGAACTGGGAATAGTTTCAGGAAACATTATCTGCTGCTGTTAACAATTATCTTGTTCATGCTTATCATGGTGTCAATAAAAGAAAAATAAAGTTGGAGAGTGGTATCATTGTTAGGAGTTGTGAGTCGTATATTGTTGGAGTGGTATCACTGTTAGAAGTTGTAAGTCGTACAAAGTTAGAATAGTATCACTGTTAGGGGTTGTGAGTCGTACAAAGTTAGAGTTCCATCACTGTTAGGAGTTGTAAGTCGTACATTGTTGGAGTGGTATCACTGTTAGGGGTTGTAAGTCGTACAAAGTTAGAGTTGCATCACTGTTATGAGTTGGAAGTCGTACATTGTTGGAGTGGTATCACTGTTAGGGGTTGTAAGTCGTACAAAGTTAGAGTTGCATCACTGTTAGGAGTTGTAAGTCGTACAAGGTTAGAATTGTATCACTGTTAGGGGTTGTGAGTCGTACAAAGTTAGAGTTGCATCACTGTTATGAGTTGGAAGTCGTACATTGTTGGAGTAGTATCACTGTTAGGGGTTGTAAGTCGTACAAAGTTAGAGTTGCATCACTGTTAGGAGTTGTAAGTCGTACATTGTTAGATTGGTATCACTATTAGAAGTTTTATATCGTAAATTGTTATAGTGTTATCACTATTAGGAGTTTTAAGTCACTCATTGTGAAGTGGTCTCACCATTAGGAGTTGTAAGTCATAGATTGTTAAAATCCTATCAGTATTAGCAGTTGTAAGCCATACATTGTGACACTGGTATCAATATTAGAAGTTGTAAGTCGAACATTTTAAGAGTCCATCCACTATTAGGAGTTATAGGTCGTACATTGTTAGAGTCTCATCACTGTTAGAAAATGTAAGTCGTAAATGGTTGTAAGTCGTAAACACTATTAGGAGTTGTATGTCGTAGATTGTTAGAGTGCTATCACTGTTACGAGTTTTAAATCGTACATTGCTAGATAGGTATCACTATTAAGACTTATAAGTCGTACATTGTTGGAGCGGTATCACTATTAGGAGTTGTAAGTAGTACATTGTTATAGAGGTATCACTATTAGGAATTGTAAGTAGTACATTGTTAGGCATAATGAAATCTGAGAATACGAAAACAGCAAAAGCTGTGAGGAAAAGGGATTCAAGCAACATTTGCTTCGTCATTCGGATATAGGATGTTTTGAAGTGCGGAAACTTAATGTTTTAAACTTCTAACACACAAAAATATTAAATTGTATATCATAATCTTACCTAGTATGTGTAAATACACACACACACACACACACACACACACACACACACACACACACACACACACACACACACACACACACACACACACATACACACACACACACACACACACACACACACACACACACACACATACATATATATTATAAATTAACTTTTGTTATAATTAAAGTTTAATTTTAATGTTATTTATTTACCTTACCTATCTAATGTTCCCCCTTCAGGTTAATAAAAGAAATAACAATCTTATAAATTTTTAAACATCACTTGCATTTATTCTCTTCAATTAACTATTCACATTATTCCAATTTTATATTAATATTTTGCAGTGACAGGATTGATATCTTAACTAATATTACAATGATAAAAGGTGGACTTCTGAGGCTTTAGATTTCTAATAAAATAACATAACAAAAAACTCAGTATTAAAATTTTATTCTTGCTCTCAGTTCGCTATTGCGGGAACTTTGCTTTTTAACTTAGAAATGGTGAAACTAGAATATGATTTATAAATTTTGATGAAATTAAAATTGTTCTGAATTTTACTAAAATTTAGATGTCTGTTGGCTACATTTATATTCAATTAATACTTATTGTTCTGAAGAGCTCCTGGAATCTTGGCCTTGGTTATTACCTTCTGTACTTACACTTGACACACAAAAAAAACTTACATTATATTTCTAAAAAAAACTTTTACGTCGCATTTTTTAAAATTTACTTATATAAAAAAATCTTTACTTAATTTAATCAATATCTCCCTTTACAACACTTCCATCCTGGACCCCACCAATCGGCCTGCCTTCCTTTGAAACTTTCCCAAAACTTCCCCTAAAACTCCCGATCATTTAGTTTTTATTAAAAATTCCTCATCTCTCCCACTACCAATGTTCTTTGTAAGTTCCGGTACACCAATCTAACGGTACACGGTTACTTTTCCCATGGCTATATCGGCCGTTGGACTTCCCTGTCTTAACCACTTTGGATCCTTCTATATTGTCTATGGTTGCCGCACTCAACTTATACCTTTCCTGGAAAAGGATAATGACATGGTACCTGCTTTGTCGGCACTATTTGTGTCTTTCCTGGCTTAATCCTACAGAAAATTATTTTATCCACTAACTGAAATTTTTCTAAAGCCTCGTACTTTATTTTATGATATATATATATATATATATATATATATATATATATATATATATATATATTTATATATATATTTTTTAAGATTAAATAATATACACTAATTACAGGAATAATTTATTGAATAATACTCAAAGCTTTTCGTTGGTTGACATTACCAACATTCTCAGGAATACAATACCTTGTATTGTATTCCTGAGGATGTTGGTAATGTCAACCAACGAAAAGCTTTGAGTGTATTATTCAATAAATTATTCCTGTTTTAGTGTATATTATTTATTCTTAAAAATAATTCTAACAGGAAAACATATTTGATATTCTATATATATATATAATAAATTAAAAATATTTCAGAAACAAGAATACTTTTAATGAATATTTTTTATACAATAAATAATTATTCTTAAAGATTTTATTACATAATTATTTTCCTGAAAATACTGGTACTATTTTATCGGCGAAAAGTTATGAATAAATATATTCATTAAAAGTATTCTTGTTTTTGAAATATTTTTAATTTATTAACTATATTACAAGAAAACATATCACCATATTTAATATATATATATATATATATATATATATATATATATATATCGTTAATTTAGCAAGATTGTTTTCTTATATTTACTTATCACTTACACTTTATTAATCCATTGCGTTGATTCTAAAGAGGCAGCCTATTTTAATCCATTAGTCTTATTGGAAACCACATACATATTGATGTTAAATTTTCGAATAAATCCGAAAAAAGTAATAAAACTATATTTTACCGCTCAAAAACCAGTTTCAAAAATTACAAAAGTGACAACACTTTACCAACAAACACAAAACTTTCAAAAATCAATAATTTTGTGTGAAAGGACTTTC
>JBAIZL010000004.1:51585857-51598357 GCA_036971475.1 Prosapia bicincta
TACACATTGAATAATTTATCTTGCCATCCATGTGCTTATATTACGGCTTTAAATGATATTCTTTGCATTATGTTGAAAAATTTCTTATTAGAACTACTCAATGACATATTGGCGGTATCCTCCAAATTTCAGTTCTCTTGCTTTAAGTCTTTGATTAAAACTTATAGGTATAATTTCAATATTGTTAGAATTTTAACTATGCATAGAATATGTATTGAATCCTCTACAACTCTCAAATATATAATTAGCGACAATGATATAGAAAGCCGTATTCGATAAAATTGCTCTGCCTGCAGTACTACTACGAGCATTCTCCAGATATGCTCTTAGTTCTAACACTAATTTTAATAAGTTGGCTTAATCAGCTAAATGTATTCTATATCTTTTTTAATTACTTTATTAAACATACAAACTTGAATTAAGAAAATTTACTAATAATTAGTTTTAAAATAATTTCAAGTGAAATTGAAATAAAATATTTTCCTTTATTTTCAAAATCTAAATAATATTTTCAACTGTACTCTTTTATTTTTAAATAAAAACACAAACAACGAGTATAAATTGAGGTGGGTGTATGCCATGAGCACTCGACTTCCGTTCACATAAAAGACAATCGAGTTTATAATTTCATGTATTAAATCGCAAAGCTTCGAAATCCCTTTCGCATTAACGTTACACGTAACAATAAATTAAATTCTGTTGTCACGATTTGTTACCTACGTGAAATAAATTGATCATTCACTTTTTTTCATCAAAATTCCTTTTTCTCTTTTACGAAAAAATATTTCATCTTACACAAGTACGAAGAGATTAACTTCTATTAGCCAATGGCATAGTTATTGTTACCAATATTTTCCACAATGTTCTTGTATCGTAACATATAGTGCCTACATATACACACTTAGATTTATTTTCCTTGTGTACACGTATAGGAAGCAGAGTGGTAGGACTTCGACGGTCGAGTAGAGCCGCCTTCTGCCTTTTCTCTGACCTCGTACGTTGCATAGAATCGCTTAGTCCAGTACTGCTGCAGTGTGGCAAGCAAAACCGATTTACTGTACTGTGTGTACACGTATAGGAAGCAGAGTGGTAGGACTTCGACGGTCGAGTAGAGCCGCCTTCTGCCTTTTCTCTGACCTCGTACGTTGCATAGAATCGCTTAGTCCAGTACTGCTGCAGTGTGGCAAGCAATACAGATTTACTGTACTGTGTGTACACGTATAGGAAGCAGAGTGGTAGGACTTCGACGGTCGAGTAGAGCCGCCTTCTGCCTTTTCTCTGACCTCGTACGTTGAATAGAATCGCTTAGTCCAGTACTGCTGCAGTGTGGCAAGCAATACAGATTTACTGTACTGTGTGTACACGTATAGGAAGCAGAGTGGTAGGACTTCGACGGTCGAGTAGAGCCGCCTTCTCCCTTTTCTCTGACCTCGTACGTTGCATAGAATCGCTTAGTCCAGTACTGCTGCAGTGTGGCAAGCAAAACCGATTTACTGTACTGTGTGTACACGTATAGGAAGCAGAGTGGTAGGACTTCGACGGTCGAGTAGAGCCGCCTTCTGCCTTTTCTCTGACCTCGTACGTTGCATAGAATCGCTTAGTCCAGTACTGCTGCAGTGTGGCAAGCAATACAGATTTACTGTACTGTGTGTACACGTATAGGAAGCAGAGTGGTAGGACTTCGACGGTCAAGTAGAGCCGCCTTCTGCCTTTTCTCTGACCTCGTACGTTGCATAGAATCGCTTAGTCCAGTACTGCTGCAGTGTGGCAAGCAAAACCGATTTACTGTACTGTGTGTACACGTATAGGAAGCAGAGTGGTAGGACTTCGACGGTCGAGTAGAGCCGCCTTCTCCCTTTTCTCTGACCTCGTACGTTGCATAGAATCGCTTAGTCCAGTACTGCTGCAGTGTGGCAAGCAATACAGATTTACTGTACTGTGTGTACACGTATAGGAAGCAGAGTGGTAGGACTTCGACGGTCAAGTAGAGCCGCCTTCTGCCTTTTCTCTGACCTCGTACGTTGCATAGAATCGCTTAGTCCAGTACTGCTGCAGTGTGGCAAGCAATACAGATTTACTGTACTGTGTGTACACGTATAGGAAGCAGAGTGGTAGGACTTCGACGGTCAAGTAGAGCCGCCTTCTGCCTTTTCTCTGACCTCGTACGTTGCATAGAATCGCTTAGTCCAGTACTGCTGCAGTGTGGCAAGCAATACAGATTTACTGTACTGTGTGTACACGTATAGGAAGCAGAGTGGTAGGACTTCGACGGTCGAGTAGAGCCGCCTTCTGCCTTTTCTCTGACCTCGTACGTTGCATAGAATCGCTTAGTCCAGTACTGCTGCAGTGTGGCAAGCAATACAGATTTACTGTACTGTGTGTACACGTATAGGAAGCAGAGTGGTAGGACTTCGACGGTCGAGTAGAGCCGCCTTCTGCCTTTTCTCTGACCTCGTACGTTGCATAGAATCGCTTAGTCCAGTACTGCTGCAGTGTGGCAAGCAATACAGATTTACTGTACTGTGTGTACACGTATAGGAAGCAGAGTGGTAGGACTTCGACGGTCGAGTAGAGCCGCCTTCTGCCTTTTCTCTGACCTCGTACGTTGCATAGAATCGCTTAGTCCAGTACTGCTGCAGTGTGGCAAGCAAAACCGATTTACTGTACTGTGTATACACGTATAGGAAGCAGAGTGGTAGGACTTCGACGGTCGAGTAGAGCCACCTTCTGCCTTTTCTCTGACCTCGTACGTTGCATAGAATCGCTTAGTCCAGTACTGCTGCAGTGTGGCAAGCAAAACCGATTTACTGTACTGTGTGTACACGTATAGGAAGCAGAGTGGTAGGACTTCGACGGTCGAGTAGAGCCGCCTTCTGCCTTTTCTCTGACCTCGTACGTTGCATTGAATCGCTTAGTCCAGTACTGCTGCAGTGTGGCAAGCAATACAGATTTACTGTACTGTGTGTACACGTATAGGAAGCAGAGTGGTAGGACTTCGACGGTCGAGTAGAGCCGCCTTCTGCCTTTTCTCTGACCTCGTACGTTGCATAGAATCGCTTAGTCCAGTACTGCTGCAGTGTGACAAGCAATACAGATTTACTGTACTGTGTGTACACGTATAGGAAGCATAGTGGTAGGACTTCGACGGTCGAGTAGAGCCGCCTTCTGCCTTTTCTCTGACCTCGTACGTTGCATAGAATCACTTAGTCCAGTACTGCTGCAGTGTGGCAAGCAAAACCGATTTACTGTACTGTGTGTACACGTATAGGAAGCAGAGTGGTAGGACTTCGACGGTCGAGTAGAGCCGCCTTCTGCCTTTTCTCTGACCTCGTACGTTGCATAGAATCGCTTAGTCCAGTACTGCTGCAGTGTGGCAAGCAATACAGATTTACTGTACTGTGTGTACACGTATAGGAAGCAGAGTGGTAGGACTTCGACGGTCGAGTAGAGCCGCCTTCTCCCTTTTCTCTGACCTCGTACGTTGCATAGAATCGCTTAGTCCAGTACTGCTGCAGTGTGGCAAGCAAAACCGATTTACTGTACTGTGTGTACACGTATAGGAAGCAGAGTGGTAGGACTTCGACGGTCGAGTAGAGCCGCCTTCTGCCTTTTCTCTGACCTCGTACGTTGCATAGAATCGCTTAGTCCAGTACTGCTGCAGTGTGGCAAGCAATACAGATTTACTGTACTGTGTGTACACGTATAGGAAGCAGAGTGGTAGGACTTCGACGGTCAAGTAGAGCCGCCTTCTGCCTTTTCTCTGACCTCGTACGTTGCATAGAATCGCTTAGTCCAGTACTGCTGCAGTGTGGCAAGCAAAACCGATTTACTGTACTGTGTGTACACGTATAGGAAGCAGAGTGGTAGGACTTCGACGGTCGAGTAGAGCCGCCTTCTCCCTTTTCTCTGACCTCGTACGTTGCATAGAATCGCTTAGTCCAGTACTGCTGCAGTGTGGCAAGCAATACAGATTTACTGTACTGTGTGTACACGTATAGGAAGCAGAGTGGTAGGACTTCGACGGTCAAGTAGAGCCGCCTTCTGCCTTTTCTCTGACCTCGTACGTTGCATAGAATCGCTTAGTCCAGTACTGCTGCAGTGTGGCAAGCAATACAGATTTACTGTACTGTGTGTACACGTATAGGAAGCAGAGTGGTAGGACTTCGACGGTCGAGTAGAGCCGCCTTCTGCCTTTTCTCTGACCTCGTACGTTGCATAGAATCGCTTAGTCCAGTACTGCTGCAGTGTGGCAAGCAATACAGATTTACTGTACTGTGTGTACACGTATAGGAAGCAGAGTGGTAGGACTTCGACGGTCGAGTAGAGCCGCCTTCTGCCTTTTCTCTGACCTCGTACGTTGCATAGAATCGCTTAGTCCAGTACTGCTGCAGTGTGGCAAGCAATACAGATTTACTGTACTGTGTGTACACGTATAGGAAGCAGAGTGGTAGGACTTCGACGGTCGAGTAGAGCCGCCTTCTGCCTTTTCTCTGACCTCGTACGTTGCATAGAATCGCTTAGTCCAGTACTGCTGCAGTGTGGCAAGCAAAACCGATTTACTGTACTGTGTATACACGTATAGGAAGCAGAGTGGTAGGACTTCGACGGTCGAGTAGAGCCACCTTCTGCCTTTTCTCTGACCTCGTACGTTGCATAGAATCGCTTAGTCCAGTACTGCTGCAGTGTGGCAAGCAAAACCGATTTACTGTACTGTGTGTACACGTATAGGAAGCAGAGTGGTAGGACTTCGACGGTCGAGTAGAGCCGCCTTCTGCCTTTTCTCTGACCTCGTACGTTGCATTGAATCGCTTAGTCCAGTACTGCTGCAGTGTGGCAAGCAATACAGATTTACTGTACTGTGTGTACACGTATAGGAAGCAGAGTGGTAGGACTTCGACGGTCGAGTAGAGCCGCCTTCTGCCTTTTCTCTGACCTCGTACGTTGCATAGAATCGCTTAGTCCAGTACTGCTGCAGTGTGACAAGCAATACAGATTTACTGTACTGTGTGTACACGTATAGGAAGCATAGTGGTAGGACTTCGACGGTCGAGTAGAGCCGCCTTCTGCCTTTTCTCTGACCTCGTACGTTGCATAGAATCACTTAGTCCAGTACTGCTGCAGTGTGGCAAGCAAAACCGATTTACTCCTGACAGCTGTGAGAACCTTTACTCCCTTTTTAGGAATTGACACTTTATTATTACAGCAGAAGCCTCTATACGGCAGAATATATATATAACAATACATATTTACTGTACTGTGTGTACAGATGACCCAGCATCTACATTTTGCTTGTGTACAAGTATCGGAACCAGAGTGGTAGGACTTCGACGGTCGAGTAGGACCATTTTCTGCCTTTCCTGTGACCTCGTACATTGCATAGCATCGCTTAGTCCAGTACTGGAATTCATAGACAATAATAGGGACTCATACGCATTAATAGAATTGATAGGCGTAAATAAGAACTCATAGGCATCAATAAGAACTCATTGTCGTCAATAGAAAATCATAGGCATCAATAATAACTCATAGGCATCAATAGGAACTTATAGTCAACAGTAGGAAATCATAGGCATCAATAGGAACTCATAGGCATCAATAGGAACTCATCGGTGTCAATAAGAACTCATAGGGATCAGTCTTTACTCATACACATCAATAATAACTCATAGGTATGAATAGGAAATCATAGGCATCCATAAGAACTCAAAGGCATCATTAGGAAATCATATTTATCAATAATAACTCATCAGCATCAATAGGAACTCATAAGCAATAATAGGACCTCGTAGCCTTGTAGGCGTCGATAGAAACTCATAGGTATCAAAAGGAACTCATAGGCATTAATAGAAACAATTGTAAAGCTGTATCGCTTTGACTATCCTGCTGATGGCAGTTTTTGTCACGAGCTTAGTAAAACTGAGCTCAAGTCCCTTTCGGTCAGTATTCTAATAAAAGCTACATCAGAAGATAAACAGTGTCTACACGTGTATTGTCTATCTACTATTTCTATGTTATGTATCGTAAAGAGTTACTTTTATTTTAGGATACCCGCCACAACTGTCATAGTCTCCTCTCAATCTAAACGCACTACCTACAACTCGTCATTAGCAATGTCGTTTTGGTTTTCTCTACTCCAAACCTAACTAGTTGAACGTAAAAATATCCAAAACAATGGCGTAAGCTGCAAATCTCACATTAACAAGCTCACAAGAACTACGCTACTAACAGTGTATAAATAACACTCTAAAAATTATTCTTTTCATAACAACAGTGAGTTTTGTAACTTGCAATACTACAAGGGCTCAGCGTACCTACTGAAACTGCTTTACAGCAAGCTCAATATAAATTTTCAGAGGTTTTTTCCTTACTGTGTCCTCTGCTACGACCAACATTTCCTTTAACAAAAGCTAATAAAATTTTACCACTTTGCCCTTCAAGTTACTCAATGATGTTAAATATCGATTTGGTCAAATTTTGTAGAATAAATTCAGTGATAGAATCTATTTCTAGACATGTAAATGTAAATGGTAAGATAATATCAAGTATATTTTGTTGTAATATAATTGTTTTGAATTATTAAGGTCTTAGAAAACCAAATATAAAATTATATGTACATTAATCCTAATTAAAGAAAATCAGGAGTGATATAGATAAAACACCATTATTTATTCTGCTACAATAAAAATATTTCCAATAAATTTTTTAAACATAAAGTAACTTTGATTTAGATTATGGTTTTTAATATATTATTGGAAGAGAATATATAGCACTTCAAAAGTTTTTTATAAGGAAAATACCCATGAATAGAGCGAAGAACCGATCTGGAAATAAGCATGCCAATGAATGCGAAGAAACAGAATCTAGCAAGATAACAATATGATGTTTGAAATTACTTGGATATTTGGTAAGAATTCCAGGGAGCGATAGATACTGACATAATTTCAACGGAAATCGCCTGAAAGACCTTGCAGTAGGTAGGAGAAACCCTTAAAATTTGTATAGACGAGTTCAAACTGCTTAAACATGATACGTGGGTATACAAGTCTGACAAGGAATGACACA
The DNA here is from genome assembly GCA_036971475.1 of Prosapia bicincta. Lineage (NCBI taxonomy): Eukaryota > Metazoa > Arthropoda > Insecta > Hemiptera > Cercopidae > Prosapia > Prosapia bicincta. The sequence goes on from JBAIZL010000004.1 coordinate 51,592,920, forward strand.
GGATCATTGATGTTAACAAGAAATGCAACTGAATTGTTATTGTTAAATTTATACCTGATAAATATACGATTAGCCTAAAATAAGGCCTGAATTTAATTTATTTACAGTGCAATGAAAGATATTTCCTGGCTCATTAGTTGATATTATATATGTTAAATTTCTAAAGGGTCTATGCACTATAAATAATGTACAATGTACGGATCGATAATCTGTCGAGACTCTAGGCTCGTACATCTTGTTTGTAGTTTCATGTTTGCGACAGTTTAATGAGAGGAAGGACTAGAAAACTTCTCTCCGATAAATCTTTTCCTAAGCCATCATTAAAACAGATATTATAATGGCTTTAGTTTACGACAAACAATTTTGTAAAACGTATCTCTTTGGTTTTTCGGAAATACAATTTTAAATTTAATATTAGGTTAGTACATTTGTTGAGCAAAGTGGACTAATTTTTTAACTAATTAAATAAAACAAACTAACCCCAATACGAAAATCTGCATTACAATTTTTTTTAATTTAATATCCGCTCTAGCCAATTTAGTTTTCAAATTCAATTTTCGAAAATAATTAAACTCCTCAGACCTGGTAATTATTATTAATAAATTTGTTGAGCAATGTGGACTAAGTATTTCACTAAGTAAAGAAAACCCACTAACTACAATACAAAAATCTTTATTACAATTACAAGTACTTCTTAAGAAGACTACCATGTAATGGAAGTGTACATAAAGTCATTTTAATAAGGATTTTTGTATTGAGGTTAGTGGATTTACTTAGATATAATATTAGGTTGTTAAATTATTTTTCCGCGACTTAAAACAAAACACACACACACACACACACACAAACACACACAAAACACACACACACTCACACACACAAACACACACACACACACACACACACACACACACACACACACACACTGAAACGGTCTGAATCAACGTTTCAATTAAGAAATTAATAATTTCTTATTTTTTAAATAACAAGTTTAATATTTAAATAATAAGGTTTTAATTTATGGTATAATAAACGTAGTAAAAAGTCAAGAAGTCAATAAAATTTTGAATAAGTATTATTAAGACAAATTAAAAATTATAATAGCATGAAACTGTAATAACTAACTAAATTTGACAAACGAGAGTGAAGTGAATAATTTTCTAAGTGACGAAAAATGCTAACTTGAGAACTAGGCCACGTAGAATTATCATCGACATTTTGAAATGACCAGAAAAATCCATAATAAACAGTAGTGAAAACAGAATTTAAAAACTCAAATAACAAAAACGTTACAGCCATTTAAAAATAATAGACATTTTTCAGTGTTCTAAAACAGATAACAAAATTATGCAGGTTAAAACTAATACGTTGTCCAACCCGCCCTTACAAGAAACAACAACGGAGATAGCGACGAGCGGTAGAGCGGAGGGAAAGGGTGACACAGCCGCAATAAATACAGGAACTTACGGACCTGTAAGGCAGTCTGTAAAATTTTTTTAATACGAGGTGCTAACGGCCGCTATGTCGGATCGCGCCTGGAATCATCACCAGGCCAGATGGGACCAAAAAAGCCACATTCCTGCCGTCTACTTCCATCCATGGACGAGGGCTCCAGACTCAGCCTCCAGGACGCGGAAATGAAGAAGACTTCCATCGACTGACCAGGGATGGCAACTTCCGATGTCCAGGGACAAGGAAATCCAGACGAGAACACTCCAGGACCGGCAGGGAAATCCTTGGCAGTCATTTTCTCTATTATATACGAATTATCGTCAAATTTAGTCAGTTAAATTTATTGAATTCAAATTACCAATTAAACTTAAACAATGACTTCATGCTATGTTGAATAATTAAATAAATCTTAAAAGTAATAAAATTAATTAGTATAACAAAATTGTTGAAATAATGAATAATAAATAGTAAATTTACAAAGTAGTTTTGGCCATAAGCCAATCATTTTCAAGAAAACCAGATTTATTGAATCGTATATATTTTAAAATTATTTATAATAAAATGTGAATTTACCAATTCAATCTTGAAATAAGAAGATAAAGTATTTTGTTATGTTAAATTTGGAAATAATTTTTTTTTTATATATATTTAAATGTAATTAATGAATTGTATATGAAATGTAGGTTTTAAATATGTGAAAATTAACGAACTTTTAATTAATAATTTGTGCAGATAAAGAGAGATCTAAATATGTTTTATTTGAAAAGAAAATTAGTCTAGTATAAAAGCAGTAATTAAATGCATTAGAAAAACTTACAGTATTGGAATTTATCCTGTGTTGAACAACCAATAAAAGCTTTTAGTTTTTCCCAACTGGTAAATAATGATTATAAAATCAGAGAACAGTTTTAATTAAATTTCATGAATTAATAAATATATAAAATTCAGAACCTAATGTTTTGTCAAACGAGTTCTCTCCTGAGAACACTTTTATTGAGCTATTCTAAAAATTAGTTGGTTTTTTGTATTGAAGCCCAGAGACGATGTCTACTGGCAGATCATGTTTAAATACCACGGGAGCCTTTTAAAATAGGTATCTTAAACATGATCATATTTTGCACGTCCCCTTGCTGTGCCTGCAGATCTCATGAAGTGGTAAGATTTTGTGTGTTCATATAAATGTTGTTTCTTTCCAGCTGACTATTTTACTGACATGTGTGACTTAATACAGACCCAACAAACCTGGTAACCAACTTAGGGGAGGTCATACAAACGTTACGGTAGGAGTCAACGGGAATAGACTTGCATTTGGGCGTGGTACATTACGCGGGAACACAAGACAAACTTAGGGATTTTAACACGGTACACTAAACGGTGTGAGTAGCAGATATATAAATATATAATAAATATATTGTTCTGCAACCATACATCAAAAATGAAACGACACGCAACACGCAACACCGTGCGCCGCGCGAGCGAACCACGGGGGGGGGGACGTTGCAACACACACACAAACACACACACACACACACACACACACATATACACACACATATATATATATATATATATATATATATATATATATATATCCCAGCAACTGTGTTTCCTGCACGTTTACGAAATTTTATACTAAAATTGATGATGCCATTTAGTAACAAGCATTTACTATATATATTCATAACCAAGAAACAAAGTTATTGGGAATTAAAGAGTGTATCGCCATTGCTGCATTGAGTTAAACAAAGTATCGCCATGCTGCATTGGAATTAAACAGAGTATCGCCATTGTAGCATTGGAATTAAAGAGAGTATCGCCATGCTGCATTGAAATTAAACAGAGCATCTTCATTGCTGCATTGGAATTAAACAGAGTATCGTAATGCAGCATTGGAATTAAACAGAGTATCGCAATGCAGCATTGGAATTAAACAGAGTATCACCATTGCAGCATTGGAATTAAACAGAGTATCGCCATGCTGCATTGAAATTAAACAGAGTATTGCCATGCAGCATTGGATTTAAACAGAGTATTCGCCATTGCAGCATTGGAATTAAACAGAGTATCGTCATTGCAGCATTGTAATTAAACAGAGTATCGCCATGCTGCATTGGAATTAAACAGAGTATCGCCATGCTGCATTGGAATTAACAGAGTATCGCCATGCTGCATTGGAATTAAACAGATTATTGCCATGCTGCATTGGAATTAAACAGAGTATCGCCATGCTGCATTGGAATTAAACAGAGTATCGCCAAGCTGCATTGGAATTAAACAGAGTATTGCCATGCTGCATTGGAATTAAACAGCGCATCGCCATTGCAGCTTTGGAATTAAACAAAGAGTAAAACAAATGGTTGTAATAGGATGAGCCCATTGTCGTGAATACATTCCCTATTTGTTTATATTGATAGATGTACACTCGGACGAATGTAGCCATTTGGAAACACAAACATATACTGAAATATTTGAAATGTATCGTTAACTATGGAAGTTAATTCCCTTGTGATATATTTAGAAATATGTGATAAACTTTAAAAGTTAATCTTTTGTGAACTATTTAAAAATACATGGTAAACTTTGAAAGTGATTTCTGCTATGAAATATTTAGAAACATATGATGAAATTTGAAAGACAATTCCGTTGTGAAAAATTACGTATATGTAAAACTTTATTTTTATTCTATGGCTTTTAAATTGAATACCAATGAAATTACAGTCGAACTTAAAGAGTTTTACTAAAAATGTATATATGAATAAACTTTTAACCCTAATTTTTCGGTGTTTATTTTTCGTATGATTTAATTATACGAATTGAAAAACCCTAAACAGTACTTTTAATTGCCTAGTGACATGAACAATAACATATATATTTATGAAAACTGGTATACTTTCTATTCCTACCTTAAGTGTGTAGTTATTTTAGTTATTCTTCTCTTAGTGTGTTTTCAATTGTCTCCAACTTTTGAATAGTTTTGCAAAGAGACTACAATGGAAAAAGATAATATTGATTGTATTACCATTCTGTATTTACAAAAAGCAACAATTTAGTTTACGTAGTAAAATTCTCCTAATGTTTAAACGAATATTTACAATTCTAAATAGACAAAGTATTTAGGGACCTGTGAGGGTAAATTAGTTTTTCCTGTTCGTCTATCAGGTAATTAGTCTTATATTTATAAAAGCAGAGAAAACTAACTAAAATGAAAGCCCCTATGTGTACATCAATAAACATAAATATACATGGATAGGAAAACATGAAAATTCTTGTTTCTAAAGTTTTCTGTTACGACACCTGAAACAAAAACTCGTCCATGTACATAACACAACTCTGTCCTCTCCTTACATCCAGCTTTTTTATCGCAAACTAAATTAAGAGTATCAACGCCCTGCCCACGTATCTCCCTAGAGACCTAGTATTTTTGACGCCAGAAGTAAACTTTCTTAACTTTTGATCGTACGTGACTCCCATTGCTAGTGCCCTAACAAGAGCTACGTCTCCCGTAACGTACAATATACGGCCTCACATAGGAGCAATGTTTTAAAAAGTGCTTTTTAGGTCTTTTATGTTTACATCGTGCATATCAAAGCGGTATAATATAAAAAAAGAGACGGTAATAAAAAGGTGAATAATAGAGAAAAATAACTTTAAAAACTAACAAAGAATCTCTATATTGAGATATTTGTCAAATACGTATCTCCTTTATTTGAATAAATAGGCCGGCTTAAATATAGGTTCATAAGAGTGCAGTTTGATGTTATCGTCAATTCATTATTCGTGCAGACTACACTTGTTGTTTGATCCAAAATATATTTGTAACTAAGCGCGCTATACATTTATGTGTGTGTGTGTGTGTGTGTGTGTGTGTGTGTGTGTGTGTGTGTGTGTGTGTGTGTGTGTGTGTGTGTGTGTGTGTGTGTGTGAGAGAGAGAGAGAGAAAATGTGTATGTGTTTGTGTGAGAGAGAATGTGTATGTGTATGTGTGT
>JBAIZL010000004.1:51600857-51613357 GCA_036971475.1 Prosapia bicincta
CGTTTTAGTCGTAAGATATCGTCATAATATAATATGTTTTAGTCGTAAGATATCGTCATATTATTATATAATGTTTTAGTCGTAAGATATCGTCATATTATTATATAATGTTTTAGTCGTAAGATATCGTCATATTATTAAATAATGTTTTAGTCGTAAGATATCGTCATATTATTATATAATGTTTTAATCGTAAGATATCGTTATACTATTATATAATGTTTTACTCGTAATATATCGTCATATTATAATACGTTTTAATCGTAAGATATCGTCATAATATAATATGTTTTAGTCGTAAGATATCGTCATAATATAATATGTTTTAGTCGTAAGATATTGTCATATTATTATATAATGCTTTAGTCGTAAGATATCGTCATATTATTATATAATGTTCTAGTTGTAAGATATCGTCATAATACAATACGTTTTAGTCGTAAGATATCGTCATAATATAATATGTTTTAGTCGTAAGATATCGTCATAATATAATATGTTTTAGTCATAAGATATCGTCATATTATTATATAATGTTTTAGTCGTAAGATATCGTCATATTATTATATAATGTTTTAGTCGTAAGATATTGTCATATTATTATATAATGTTTTAGTCGTAAGATATTGTCATGTTATTATATAATGTTTTAGTCGTAAGATATTGTCATAATATAATATGTTTTAGTCGTAAGATATTGTCATATTATTATATAATGTTTTAGTCGTAAGATATTGTCATATTATTATATAATGTTTTAGTCGTAAGATATTGTCATATTATTATATAATGTTCTAGTTGTAAGATATTGTCATATTATTATATAATGCTTTAGTCGTAAGATATCGTCATATTATTATATAATGTTCTAGTTGTAAGATATCGTCATAATACAATACGTTTTAGTCGTAAGATATCGTCATAATATAATATGTTTTAGTCGTAAGATATCGTCATAATATAATATGTTTTAGTCATAAGATATCGTCATATTATTATATAATGTTTTAGTCGTAAGATATCGTCATATTATTATATAATGTTTTAGTCGTAAGATATTGTCATATTATTATATAATGTTTTAGTCGTAAGATATTGTCATGTTATTATATAATGTTTTAGTCGTAAGATATTGTCATAATATAATATGTTTTAGTCGTAAGATATTGTCATATTATTATATAATGTTTTAGTCGTAAGATATTGTCATATTATTATATAATGTTTTAGTCGTAAGATATTGTCATATTATTATATAATGTTCTAGTTGTAAGATATTGTCATATTATTATATAATGCTTTAGTCGTAAGATATCGTCATATTATTATATAATGCTTTAGTCGTAAGATATTGTCATATTATTATATAATGTTTTAGTCGTAAGATATTGTCATATTATTATATAATGCTTTAGTCGTAAGATATCGTCATATTATTATATAATGTTCTAGTTGTAAGATATCGTCATAATATAATACGTTTTAGTCGTAAGATATCGTCATAATATATTATGTTTTAGTCGTAAGATATTGTCATATTATTATATAGTGTTTTAGTCGTAAGATATTGTCATATTATTATATAATGTTTTAGTCGTAAGATATTGTCATATTATTATATAATGTTTTAGTCGTAAGATATTGTCATATTATTATATAATGTTTTAGTCGTAAGATATTGTCATATTATTATATAATGTTTTAGTCGTAAGATATTGTCATATTATTATATAATGTTTTAGTCGTAAGATATTGTCATATTATTATATAATATAACGTGTTGATAGTTAATACTACTATTTTAGTGCTACTGTCCTACATTAATCTGTTGTTTTAAAAATAAACTATGCAGTAATATACTGTAGTAAGAATGTGTGTAGTTACAAAATACACTTAAGTAAGTTTACAAGTAATAACAATAGTTATGACGTATGGGGAAGAAACAATTCCCCGTGTTTATGACTTTTTAGGTCCTTATTGTTTTAATTTAAGGAGAAAAGATATAGATTATCTCAATTGAACTTATTTTATAAAAAAAGGTTTAGTTTGAAACACATAATCTATTATGAATTCAAGAGAAGTATTCATTATTAAAGATTTACTAAAAGTTATCATTTATTTATAAAATATTTTACTAAGTATATATAAATAAATGTACATATAGGCTTTTTCTTATCAATTTACTAATATCATACACAATATAATACTGGCTTGTACATATTAGAGAAGAATGTCCTTCTCCATAATAATAACGATTATTATTTTCATGTTTCATTTGTTAATTTTCACGTAAAGAGCATATGATATTTAATCCCACATTTGTTAATTTTCACGTAAAGAGCATATGATATTTAATCACACATTTGTTAATTTTCACGTAAAGAACATATGATATTTAATCACACATTTGTTAATTTTCACGTAAAGAGCATATGATATTTAATCCCACATTTGTTAATTTTCACGTAAAGAACATATGATATTTAATCACACATTTGTTAATTTTCACGTAAAGAGCATATGATATTTAATCCCACATTTGTTAATTTTCACGTAAAGAGCATATGATATTTAATCACACATTTGTTAATTTTCACGTAAAGAGCATATGATATTTAATCCCACATTTGTTAATTTTCACGTAAAGAGCATATGATATTTAATCACACATTTGTTAATTTTCACGTAAAGAACATATGATATTTAATCACACATTTGTTAATTTTCACGTAAAGAGCATATGATATTTAATCACACATTTGTTAATTTTCACGTAAAGAGCATATGATATTTAATCACACATTTGTTAATTTTCACGTAAAGAGCATATGATATTTAATCACACATTTGTTAATTTTCACGTAAAGAGCATATGATATTTAATCACACATTTGTTAATTTTCACGTAAAGAGCATATGATATTTAATCACACATTTGTTAATTTTCACGTAAAGAACATATGATATTTAATCACACATTTGTTAATTTTCACGTAAAGAGCATATGATATTTAATCACACATTTGTTAATTTTCACGTAAAGAACATATGATATTTAATCACACATTTGTTAATTTTCACGTAAAGAGCATATGATATTTAATCACACATTTGTTAATTTTCACGTAAAGAGCATATGATATTTAATCACACATTTGTTAATTTTCACGTAAAGAGCATATGATATTTAATCACACATTTGGTAATTTTCACGTAAAGAGCATATGATATTTAATCACACATTTGTTAATTTTCACGTAAAGAGCATATGATATTTAATCACACATTTGTTAATTTTCACGTAAAGAGCATATGATATTTAATCACACATTTGTTAATTTTCACGTAAAGAACATATGATATTTAATCACACATTTGTTAATTTTCACGTAAAGAGCATATGATATTTAATCACACATTTGTTAATTTTCACGTAAAGAACATATGATATTTAATCACACATTTGTTAATTTTCACGTAAAGAGCATATGATATTTAATCACACATTTGTTAATTTTCACGTAAAGAGCATATGATATTTAATCACACATTTGTTAATTTTCACGTAAAGAGCATATGATATTTAATCACACATTTGTTAATTTTCACGTAAAGAGCATATGATATTTAATCACACATTTGTTAATTTTCACGTAAAGAGCATATGATATTTAATCACAAATTTGTTAATTTTCACGTAAAGAGCATATGATATTTAATCACACATTTGTTAATTTTCACGTAAAGAGCATATGATATTTAATCACACATTTGTTAATTTTCACGTAAAGAGCATATGATATTTAATCACACACTTATTTTTTTTGTGTGTGATATTTTGTAAAACCAAATTCATTCAATCTCACTCACGTCACTCTACACATAACGTCAAAATAATACTGTATTGTACATTCTCGAATGTATATTGTAAGACGTGTTTCCATATAGGTATTATTAAAGATATTGATATCAGTATTCTTTTTGAGTATTCAGGTCTATGTATACGTATAATATATTATAGTTAATCCTATTATTATTATTATACTAAATTTTCCAAATAAAATTATTCTAATACATTGGTTTAAGTGAAACTAGTTACAGAAGAAGCCTATTACTAAAACGTTTCCATAACGGAAATGAAAACCTCCTGAATAACAATAGCTACAAAAAGGTAAAATATTACAATCGCTTAGACTTTGTTAGCCTACATTATTTGCAAGGCTAATCTTACTTCAATTTAATTTATCCGATGTCAGATCTTGGCATTTCTGCCACTCTCCTCATAGCCTCCTGATAGCTTTGCTCTCCCACAAAGGCTAATCTTTGTTGGGTGGGTAACAAAGAGATTCAATATGAGGCTGTTTAACAGAAATATATTGAGAAATTTAGAGGTTACATGTAAAAGATATTACATATAGAACATGTACATAGAGGTCATTTTGTCTAGTAAAATAAATCATAAGGTTTATAGATTTAAACATACCACCACTTTACAAAAGCTTCAATAATGAACTATTCAAACTTTGTTTAGTAAAACGTGTATTTGCGCGTCAACAGTTTCTATTTACAAAAGGTTTATTAATAACTTTACAAGGGTATTCACAAAACCTTTTGCATAGAAAACTTACATGTTAAATGGAATATAATATTATAAATTTAACACATGAAAAAATGTGCAGTGTCTAATAACAACTCAAAATATATTTTAGGTTTTAGAGAATTTTGTAATAGTGCCTTTCATTTTTACAAATTATATACCCAACAGACATACTCCATCTGAACTAAATGAATTTATATGCATCCCTTTGGCGATATTTATAGTTGCATGTTAAATGCCTAACATTTACTACAACTGCTATAGGACTATTTATTTCTCAAGTGGCACTGGGTTTACTTAAAAAAAAAGTAATATTGCTTACCCCAATATTTTTAAAATATTCTTTTTCCTTTTGTTTGATATTGTTTAGGTAACCAATGCTATAAATTTGAAACTTTTTTCATTTTTTTATCTTTTATAAAATATCGTTTATATTGGACATTGCATCTAAAATATTAAATTATAATTATACTTTGATTGTTCAGATAATTACGTATACAGTTGCAATTTTAAAAACATTTGAAGCTTTGTTTAAGAGATCTATTGATAATATCCTATAAATCACTGACCAAATATAGTTTTCAACATTTAAATTATTTAGTGATTGATAATATGTTAATTTCAAATACGTTTTAGAAAGAATTATATCAAGCAAATAATTTCAAACTAGAGTAATCTTATATCTAAGTACATCTTGAGCTTAAACAAAATTCAAAAGGTCGTAAAGTCTGAATATTATATAAGCCCTGGTAACTATATGGACTAGGTAATTTTCTCTGGCAACATCCAATTAAGGTTGTGTACTCCACCACAGCAAAAACATTTCAGAAGTTAAATAATCTTATATGTTACCATTATTTGTATTGAAATCCTTAAAGATCTGTTAGTTTTTAAAACCGATTCTTTTTAACAAACATCATTTTACGAAATTCACAAGATCTTACACATTGGTTTACTTTCAAATTTAAAATGCAGCCATGAAATCATATCTGCTAAATGTACATGTTATATAAAAAAGTTCGTATACAGTAAAATTCCATGATAAGCATAAACGTATTTATTAATGCTTTTTAGCAATGGTCTTATTACTAGAGGTTTTCCTTTTACTGACATTTTACAAAAGTTGCGTACATCATTGATAAATTTTGAAAGTGTAGATATAATAATTTTGAATATTAGATTGATATTATCTAATTGAAAAACTCAAAAAGTTAGCAAAGGAAACTGGAAAGGAAGTACTATATAGTTAAATACATTGAAACTGTTTTAAAACCTCAAATTAAGTTAAAAGGAGATCAGGATTCTGTAATCCTGGGTTTCTCTTATTTTCTTTAAATGTTTTATTTAGGTCAAAGGTACATTTTATTATTTTCATGTTACCTTTTGTTAGAACTACGGTAAATTTAAAATTCAGTAAATAAACGCATTGGAGTTTACGTTGTGTAGAAAATAGCGAAATGAATATCTTTTCATTTCCTTTCTCAGATTAAACACATTATAAACCTAGTTTCAGATGAAACATTATGTTTAGTGTTAAAATATTCATGAAAACAATACTGGTAAAAGTTTATGCGGACTATAACCAGCATGCATCCGCATTATTTTATTTAAAAACAGCTTTGTAATACATGCTATTAATAGTGCTTCACTTAAATGTTTCATTTCCCACAGAATAATGATTGTTTTATCACTTGGTACAGAAGACGACCAGGCAGCACTTTAGTAAATATGAACACTGAAATTAGAATAAAAAATCCAGTGACTTTGTCAAATAATAAATATTGAACATTCATGAGGCTAGTAAATAATAATTTACTTGGATAATGATACCCACACAATATACAGAAGTAAATGTAATGTCTTCTTATGTTTGTTATAGCTGGTCACACAAGAGCTGGAAGGGGGGAGCGTTGGCGGGGAAAGGGTAGAGGAAGCAAAAGACCGTTCCACAAACATTGTAATATGACGTATAGAATTTAAATTACAATAAAGTAGATTTGACAAGGCCGAAAACCGCTATAAATATTATTATTTTTGTTTTAATTTGTATTATTTCCCAGATCATTTACATAACGTTTTGAACAAATTTACTTATATCAGTTTTCTAAACTACCGCAACGCCTTCAATTTCTTAGCGATGGTCATTGATACAACACGCACTACAAAACCTAATGTTTTTTAATGAGGCTAGGATTTTTGTTTTCCATGGTGCGCTAGCTTACGAGTGAACACTAAAACAGGTTGTGAACACAGAGACACACAGAATGTATGTGGCAGTAGATACACTCTCTGGATGGAACCAGAAATACTAGAGATTCTAAGCGAATATTAGTAGACTAGGTAACCGAAGTTTTCCAAACAGCCAACAGGTAAACTTGTTTACCAACCTTTTTGCCAATAAACTGTAAATTTATATTCTGTTAGTTTTAAAATTATAAAGTTTTGTGAGAAAATGCCATTTAACTAATTTCTGTATGAAACCAATTTTAAATCATGAAATCATTGTTTATGTTGTTGATATTCTATGTGCACAGACCAACATCATATAAGAGAATAATTTGAAAAATATTTATTCTAACAAAGGTTTTTGTAGCACGGATGCATTCAGGCAGGCGTAAAGTGACATCGTATTCGAGGCAAATCTTTGGAGTTTCTTTTCCTTTTTGGCATCATTATACCTCTAAAAATCGCTAAACCGTTGCAAATAGGCTTGTGCCGCAATATGCGTTTGTATATGATCGCAACGTATACGCTTTACACTGCTTTAAGACAAACATAGACACGCAGCAATAACATTGTTACTGCGGGTGGTGTAGCGCGGTGTTGCCACTTTGCGCATTCGCCCTCTAAACACTGACCTTTCGCCGACTACGTCCTAAAAAAGCTTTTTAGTGTATCAGAGTTAAATAAATTTACTCTGATTCTTTAAATAATTTAATCAAAATATCAAACGTTTTTTAGCTACATGTATATTAAAATTGCTCATGTTAAATTAAACCCCTTACTTTCAATAAAACTTAGGTGTTTACTAGTTACATTCAATAAATTTCAATTTATTAAATAGGACATAAAGTAAAAGTGTTTGATCTAAAGGGAGTAATAAACATGAACGTTTTAAAAAACATAAAAACTAAAGTATTTAAATTGCAGTAATTCACAACAATATGTACAGTGTAAAAGAAAATTGATAAAATATATTGTTTTAAATATTGGTTATGTTGGTTTGGTAAAATAATAATTGGTTTCTTTGACAGAAACTTTGTTCGTAACACAAACCCTAAAAACAGCACATGGCTATTGCTATTAGTAATAGTATATGTAATAAACTATGTAATAGTTTACTATTGACCATTAGTTTAGCTATTATTATCGTTTTAAACTTTTACCAGAAGACAAAATGAATATTTCATGTTACAACAAATAACTTACTTCTGACAAAGAAATATTCTATGGAACAAGATTACTTCTACGCTGTAGATCATGGATGTGTTCCATCGAGATGCAGTTGTGCATGAAAATAGTCTAAAGGGAATGAAAATGTCAATAACATATTTTGCATTGACCATTTAAACTTGTCTAGAAATGTTCTGGCTTTAAAATATACTACGATATAAGAAGATTTATATTAATACATATATTATTTATTTAAATATTTAATATATATATATATATATATATATATATTAAAACAACATAGGTTATTCAAATAGAAAAATATTATTTATTTATATTCAAAGCTTTTCGTTGGTAAACAGTACCAACATCATCAGGAATGAAAAATGTATTCCAACTAAGTTTACCAACTAAAAGCTTTGAATATAAATAAATAATATTCTTCTATCTGAATAACCTATGTTGTTTTAAATTATCAAGCAAGAAAACATATATATATATATATATATATATATATATATATATATATATATATATATATATATAAACAACAGCGACTAATAACATAATCTGCTCATTCTTGTAAAAAAATGTTATTTAGGGTAACATTCGTCTAGACGATGTATTAACAGCCATTAATAAGTTTAAATTTCTTTTTTTTATTCTTTAGTTACAATTTTACTCTCTTTTCCCCGTCTAAGAAAAAGATACTTACTTCATTTTCCTAAAACGATTTGGAGTCCTCTTATTTCCAACAGTAAAACAATAACTCCTCTACTAAGACATAGTTGTGCGTATACTAATATTAAACACACATAACAATTGTTACTTTCAACACAGGTTGTAAGGCTCCTCTAAAAAAGTAAAAAGCTGCAATTACCTTAGATTGAGACGTGCAATTTGCTGTGGATTAACTTAGTTCAGTTCAAGCCTTGCATACGTTGGCGGTAAAATAGGTGACCTCGTTTCGTACATTTCAATTTGCAGGATGTTTAGAGCCTTAGTGGTCGTATTGGCTGAAGCTAAAGTCGAGACGTTTTAGGAAAATGCCTGTAGTAAGGCAGCTCTTTAGTGATAGTTATCGACAAATAGACCTTGTAGTGGGACTTTACCTAGAGATAAGATGTTATTGGGATAAGTTAAACGCACTTTATGCGAAATGTCTTTATGTTATTTGTGGGGAAATCTTTCATTTATCTTTCAATTTTAAGTGGGTAATATATATATATATATATATATATATATATATATATATATATATATATATATATATATATGGGTAATTATATGTGGGTAATTATATATATATCGCAATATGTATTAATAAAGAAATAAGTCAAATTCAAATACAAGAATAATTATTGAATTTACAATTCAAAGCTTTTCGTTCGCAAACAGTACCAACATCATCAGGAATATTAAAGAATTGATTCTTTAATATACCTGATGATTTTGGTACTGTTTGCCGACGAAAAGCTTTGAATTGTAAATTCAATAATTATTCTTGTATTTGTATTTTGACTTATTTCTTTATATATATATATATATATATATATATATATATATATATATATATATATATATTATCTGTTTTATAAATACGAAAATAATTTTAAATTTTAGTTACATAAAACCAATACTGTGATTATTGCAAAGTAATTTGTGGTAGGGCGAGTTCCTCGGGATTTATCTACATTGATAAATGACGTAGACACTAAATTCTTGCAAATATTTATATCTATATGCACATAAAATATCAAGCTTAATGCAAAGCTAAGTCCCAAATGGTTGTTTCTATTCAAAATACTAATGTATAAAATCTTCCGTCTCTAAAGTGAATATAAAGTAATGCTATTAAATTTGTATTTTTGTATCCAGATTACACATTTAAATTTAAATTGCTACATTTTGACAGACCCTGACTTATTTCAGTAGCTATACATTTTTCAAAATTTCCCTAAACTTTGTTTTAAAAAAAGGTGAAGCGTCCTAATTTGTTTTTTGTAGTAATTAGGTATTAAAAATATATTATTAAAACTTTTTTTAAAAAACAATGAAATTAATTTCGTTACAGTATACGATAAAAGCTGCCTTGGTCTACACAGCCCTTTATAGGCGGCAACCTCAAGCGAAAAACGATTAACAAGTTATTTGGTTTTGCTCGTAACGCATCCTAATATAGAGTGCTTCGTATAAAACTATGATTTTCTTTTGTTCATTATTTGAGTAGGAATACTCCGAAAGATTTTATTTATGATGGAGGAGGTCTTGGAGTTTTTATTGCATGTCAGCAGAGAAAATTTGACATTTGTCAGAAGAAAGAATTTGCTGACACTGAGTTTGGTGCGCAGTATCAGGAGGGAGAATCGTGGGTCCAATTTCTTTCCAAGCTACAGTGAACACCGAAGGGTACCGACGTTTGTCCGTGAATTATTTGAGCTATTGGATTCGACTGAGCTGCATCAAAGGTACTTTCAACAGGACAGTTTGCAGTTGCGCTGTGAGAAGTGTTTGAAGAAAGAAAGATGTTGAAAAGTGAAGAGTTTAAACGGGGAAGCAGCTAGCCTCTCGGCTCTTATCTCCCTTGCCAAAGAACGCATTCGTTAGCTTTGCTGCTGGGAGCTCTACCTTCCAGGTAATGAGACCATTACTCTCACGAATCCAACCTCAAACTCGTGACTCCCGTCCGTGTGATTACCTTTCAACTGGACACCGTCACTTGTCATTCGTCACAGGATTCTATAACACTGATTCAAAGTTACTTTTAATACCGCATAGTTTCCAGGAATTTCTGACAGCCAATTCTGCCGGACTTGACGGCACCAGACATCTTCCTGTGGGGTTATCTAAAGGGAAGAGTCTGCACTACAATCCCTCGGACTTTGAATGATCCGATGAACAATATTACACACAAAATCAGTATCACTGACAAAGCAACGCTCCAGCAAACTTCCATAAACATGGAATGGCGTCTTCAGCTGTGCCCAGAAGGGATCGGACGACATTTTAAACACAACCTTTAACGACCAATTAATCTCCCTGTTATTCTGTACCTGTGAGACACAATATCACGTTACTTATATATTCTTCTTAATATAAAGATTAAATGAAAATTATGAGTTTTGTATGAAGTTTCCCACGTGTTGCCTCTTCAGTGGACTAAACAAATGAAAATCAGAGGGTACTATATCCGGACTATAAGGGGGATGTGGACTGGACCATTTTATCGATTCAAGTGTTATGGGAGGACTAGCCTTGTCTTGCTGGAGAACCATCACTCTCCCCTGAGATTCAAGACGTTCCTGTCTCATGGCTCCCTGGCTTCAGATTTTTTTAAACCATACCTGAGTAGTATTGACTGTTTATTGAAATGAATATTAATATCATCAATTGATTTTCAAGTAAGGAAGTTGGAATTACAGGCCTCTAAGAAGTGTGCTCGTCAGTGACTGATTCTAGACCACTTTGGAACTGTCCTACACCCTTGTAAAACTTTCCACGGTTCATACAACTTTACTCTGCCCTTTAGTCTTACTAGAGTATATATTGACTGTTTTTTCAAGTTCAGGAATCAAAAACCTAATCACAGAAAGTTGTTCAGCCAATGTAAAGTTTTCAAGAAGACCTTTTACACTTATCTTTCAGGTTTTAAACTGAAAAGTGTTGATCCATCAGGTGAACAAAACTGTACTCAGTGGTGCCACGCTAAAAGACTAAATGTATCAAAACTTTACTACCAACTGTCTTTTCCCAGGTCAATTTGTCTCTTTTATAACAAAATACTTTCCTACGTAAAGTAACAACTTATGGTAACGAATACTGAGTGTGTAACATTATTTTAGTCAATAAAATAATAATAATATTATTTACCAATATTCAAATTTTGTTTATACTTCGAACTCACAATAATAAATCCTTGATTTGTATTTTTCCTAAATAGTGCTTTCTTGAAACATACCACTTATTAATCCAATTAGAATGCATATAACTTTGCAGGTTAACTATTATGTAACATATAACTTCAATGTTCCACATCTGTCATCATAATAATTACTGTTACAAGTGTAGTTAAAATTAAAAACATCAAACATTGTTCATTAAAGTTTCATTTTTTTTGAAAAAAAAGAATTATTTTTGTTTTAGTAAATAAAAATGTCTATATCCTAAAATTTTAATTACTTATCAAAAACAGAGAGTAATTGAATATTCCACATATTCCATTTAAAAATAAATTGGAAAACAGTTTGAATGCAACCTCTTTCATAATAGCATATCCTAGAGAGCTTCTGAGAGCCTCCATTACGTAATGGCATAAATATATTGTTAGTTTTAAGATAACACAATAAAAATTGAGCTGTAATAATGAATCGAATAGATTATTAACTGAGTTAATTTATCATTTCTCTGATCCACCTACGTGGACGGCAAAAAATAAGAACGAGTTGAAAGAGTTATCATATTGTTCTCGAATTTACGTCCTGAAATAAAAACAATACTTCAAAATTAGAAG
>JBAIZL010000004.1:51620857-51625857 GCA_036971475.1 Prosapia bicincta
TTTTTTCATAAAAAGGCTTTAAACACAGGTTGCTTTTCCTGCAGATCTCTATAATACTTGATATCTTCCTCTAAATTTTCTCTTGTTGAAATTTATAGGAAAGGAAATGAGTTTGTAAAATTGTACAGTTTAGTTTATGAAAATTAATAAAATGTTATTATTCCTATTGAAGTCGGTTATTTAAAACTTAACACATATACTATAACTTTCAAAATACTTCTAAAAATAACAATAGAATCATAAAAACTATTTATTTTAAAAATAGTCCTATATACATTTCATGTGTCCCTAGAAGTACTATATCAAAAACAATACAACTCAAAACAATCACGACAAAATTAATATTTGTTACTAAACGACATAACATCGAATGAAATAATTGAAAGAATGTTTAAAGAAAGAAAAACATAGTAATTTGTTGTGACAGATTGAAATTCAAGGAATTAAATAGTGTTTGTACAAAATCTTTGGATTTGGGGGGAGGGTATGATCTCAGAATATTGATTACATCCTTCCTAATTATCTTGGAAAAAGCAATATTAGGGCAAAGACTTCGAGTTATATAAAAGTAAAAATATCATTACTAGGAGCAATAGAACTACATCTCACTTGCCTCATTTTCCTTATCATTTCCAAAACATCTGACAAGTTTAAAACGTATTTTAAATTGCATGAATAAAATTTATTAGTAATACGTATGGGATACCTTTATGTACTACATAGTGAATTAATTTTTTTTTAATATTTTATTGAAATTGAAACTAATAATTAATTTCATATTGTTTAGATGAATCGTCCTATAAATTATGAAAGAGTCGACGGCATGTATACCACATTAAAACCTTTTTAAAAAAATTCACTATTTCACATTGTTAGTTATATAATATTGGTTTCTTTTTCATACGGCCATAGCATTTATTTATAGCGTAAAGTGGGAGGCTTTCATTTCAAGGAAGGGTTTTCATACGCCCATAGCATTTATTTATAGCGTAAAGTGGGAGGCTTTCATTTCAAGGAAGGGTTTTCATACGGCCATAGCATTTATTTATAGCGTAAAGTGGGAGGCTTTCATTTCAAGGAAGGGTTTTCATACGCCCATAGCATTTATTTATAGCGTAAAGTGGGAGGCTTTCATTTCAAGGAAGGGTTTTCATACGGCCATAGCATTTATTTATAGCGTAAAGTGGGAGGCTTTCATTTCAAGGAAGGGTTTTCATACGCCCATAGCATTTATTTATAGCGTAAAGTGGGAGGCTTTCATTTCAAGGAAGGGTTTTCATACGGCCATAGCATTTATTTATAGCGTAAAGTGGGAGGCTTTCATTTCAAGGAAGGGTTTTCATACGCCCATAGCATTTATTTATAGCGTAAAGTGGGAGGCTTTCATTTCAAGGAAGGGTTTTCATACGCCCATAGCATTTATTTATAGCGTAAAGTGGGAGGCTTTCATTTCAAGGAAGGGTTTTCATACGGCCATAGCATTTATTTATAGCGTAAAGTGGGAGGCTTTCATTTCAAGGAAGGGTTTTCATACGGCCATAGCATTTATTTATAGCGTAAAGTGGGAGGCTTTCATTTCAAGGAAGGGTTTTCATACGGCCATAGCATTTATTTATAGCGTAAAGTGGGAGGCTTTCATTTCAAGGAAGGGTTTTCATACGCCCATAGCATTTATTTATAGCGTAAAGTGGGAGGCTTTCATTTCAAGGAAGGGTTTTCATACGGCCATAGCATTTATTTATAGCGTAAAGTGGGAGGCTTTCATTTCAAGGAAGGGTTTTCATACGCCCATAGCATTTATTTATAGCGTAAAGTGGGAGGCTTTCATTTCAAGGAAGGGTTTTCATACGCCCATAGCATTTATTTATAGCGTAAAGTGGGAGGCTTTCATTTCAAGGAAGGGTGTGATACTAAAACGTTTGGGTACCCATGTTCTAAACCAGCGGTTCTCAACCTGGGGGGCGCGCCCCCCTGGGGGGCCGTAGAAGAATTCCAGGGGAGGCGTCAACAAATTTTTAACAAAATTGAATTTGATGTTGGACACAAACACACAATCATTGAAGTTTTTTTATAGTTTAATAGAGCTATAAAGCTTTATTTCTTTACTCAACGAACTTTTCTTCCTTTCCAAAATCTCGTCGATGATACCCAAAGTCTTCCAAAAGACCTAGTAAATGAAATGAAGGACCTAATATCTGAGCATTTGTTGTCTCTGAAGAACAAAATCTGAGCCTATTTCCCAGATATAAGCTCGGAAAACTGGGAATTCAAGTTAACAAGAGACCCCTTTCAAATCAACATTGATATACCTCCTGATCACATTCAAGAACATACAATTGACTTGCAATGTGATTCCAAAGCTAAATTGGATTTCCCATACATGGATCTCGAAGATTTCTGGCTACTATATCTTCCTGTTTACCCAGAAGTGACAATGGAGGCAGTCAAGTTGCTTGTACAATTTTCATCAACTTATCTATGCGAAACAGGATTTTCAGCCCTGGCTAATATAAAATCTAAATATCGAGCCAGACTAGATGTGGAAAGTGACCTGTGGTGTTCTTTGTCAAAATTTCATCCAAACATACAAAAAATAGTTAACGAGAAACAGTGCCAGCCCTCACACTAGCACTACAAAAGTAGAGAACATTTTTCTGGTTATTACTTAAACATATTGTAAGTAAATTTATCATATAAGTTATAAGTCTAAATTAACTTAATCCGTGAAGGGAGGCGTGACCTCACACCAAAGTGTGAAGGGGGCTCAGATCCTAAAAGGTTGAGAATCCCTGTTCTAAACTATGAACCAAGATACATGAAACTGTTGTGCATGGAGATGACTTCAGTTTATAGAGGAAGTGTAGACGTTTATTTTAGTTAACCAAACTAGTTAAAGTTTAATTCCAAGAGACTGAGCAATTATTGATACAAACTTTACGTTGTGATATTTATCTTGGGCGGCCTCTGAAATCTACAATCACGTGCTGCAATGTATTCATTGCGTTTGGCATTGAGAAATACCGTAAATTTACTGGTTTCATATGTTAACCCAATATCTGGCAAGCGGTTGTAGCACAGCTTTCATTCATGAAATGTGACCTTCTAACCCTTATTGCCTAGTGCTTATTCAAGACATTTTTTTGCATATCAAACGCTTTGGAACATATAGATACGCACTGAGCATAAATAAATTCCTTGTTTCTATATAAAGTATTCATTTTTGCACAATATTGGAAATTATCGTAAAATTTTGTTATATTTTTTACTTCTATGGTTTTAAAATTGTAAAAATTAATTTCTACACATTTACCTTTAATATGAAAAAATGTTTTGGAAGTATATTTATCAGTAAAATATAGCATTGTACACTTCTGAAACAGGATATGAGGGTGTCTATTTTATATTTTAGGTGAATAGAAATATATAAAGTTAGTACAGGTCATCAAGAACTGAACCGAAGTACCCTTCAGGATAGCAGGCTACCGAGTTCCTGCAAGATACGTAGTTCCTTGGTTACAGTAGTCTATTAATATCTAGGACTTGTGTCAGGTCCATGATGACGTACATCAGCGAACCTGGTTGGTAATTCTGAGAGAAAAATATTTCCTTCAAAAAATCAAATTAAAAACCCAGCCCTAAATTACAAAGATAATGCATTTCTTTATAATAAAACTGCGTAAAACGATGCTTACTATAAAATAGTTCTAAGAAAAATAATATTGTTTGTTTTAACGTACATTACTATTATTGGTGCTGTAGAGCGTATTTTAGAAATTTGTTACGTTTATTTTTCTTAAACTATTTTAATTAAATATAATTACGTTATTAGAGAGAACATCTTTTATTAGTAATTCTATGGTTTGTATTTAGCTATTTCTTACACAAAAAATAAATCAGCAAAACAACAAAAATGAATATATAAAATATTATACCAAAAGATGTCATGGGACCTTTCAATTCCCCTCGTCAAGTTTAATGATTCCATTATAAAATGTGTAAATGTATGCAATTTAAATAGATGTAGAACATTTTTTAGTAAAATTAATTCGTGAAATGCACAAATGCGGAATGTTCACCACATCTCTTCTCTTGACGTAAAGATGTTTAGTTTGAGATGCATCTGTATATATATATAAACAAGACAATTTACAAATACAAGAATAATTTATTGAATGAACAATTCAAAGCTTTTCGTTGGCAAACAGTACATAAAATAAATAAAATATTAATTCTTAGGCCTTTGTTAATTTCTTTTACAAGTATCATATTATCTATATTAGGAAATATGTGATTATTAATAATACAATGAATAGCAAAATTCGTTTTATAAATTTGGCAGCGTTGTTTGTTGGATTTAGTTGGCAAATGTATGGTTGATTTTAAGTCTCTCGTATTCCTGATGATGTTGGTACTGTTTTCCAAATAAACGTTTTGAATTGAACATTCAATAAATTATTCTTGTATTTGTAAATTGTCATGTTTCTTTATTGATGCACAAGAATAAATATTATAATATTTATATAATATATACATACATATATATATATATATATATATATATATATATATGTATGTATATATATATATATATATATATATATATATATATATATATATATATAAATGTCAATATATATTTTTTCAGATTAATTACTAACCTAGGCTAATTTTCAATAAATGTAATTCTTTCCCAAATGTAATCACACTCTTCACATGTATTAACATTATTATTCCAAAGCAATATAGTTTTATGTTTGTAAAATATTACTTAGGAATAGTTGTGAGTTACATATCTGTTATATAATTGAAAACTAGCAAGAACGTATACAGTACATTTAGAGGGCACATCAATAATTAAAGAAAAATGATTCTGTAATAAAGCTAAATGACAGATAAACTGAGTGCATTTGAGGCAAAAATTTAAGTGAATTTATAAATTGAATGTGAATGAGGTATGTATTGATTGAAACGTCACATACATTTTAACATACAAAACAATT
>JBAIZL010000004.1:51628357-51630857 GCA_036971475.1 Prosapia bicincta
AGGTTCGAGGGTGCGATTCGCGTTTATCTATTACCATAATTATGTCTGGCAATAAAGAAGTAGAGATTTCTTTTTCGAAAATAGGTTTATATAGCAGAACACGAGTTCTTGAGGTTTTAAAGGGGGATTTTCTCATTCGTAAAGAAGCTGAAAAGCGATTTATGGAAAATTGTTTAGGTGATTATATACACTAACAATTGTGGAACTACATGTGTTTTTTCTGTTACTTTGTTTATGTTATTAATATGTATGTTGTATCGCGATACATTTTCATGTTATACCTATCTATGTTTTTCAGGACAATTTTTTTATGTTATTATTAAGTATAAATTTTAGGGTTAATTTTATATGTATTTTAAGTTTTTCATAGCCAACTGTATAATTTTAAATGTGTGATATCAATAAGTGATGAAAAGAAAATATTAGCTAGGTTAGGAAATAAGTGATAAATATTTAATTGTTTTCTAAATAAAATGTTATTCTAAATAACGTGCAGTATGAGTGGAGCATTTACTTATAGACGGGATGCCGAAATTTATTGAGCTGGGATGCCTTCAAAGAATCCATTCAATTTGAAACTAAACCCAAAGTTATGGGACTGGTTCTATGGCTGAATTTGGAAAGGCTTGGCACCTTTTACATGTAAGCTGTAATCATGAGAGGAACAAAGTATGGCCACCAGGTGTTTGCGACTTCCACATAAGGTTATGTTATCTGTCGCACTACGAAAGAGAGAGTGTGTGTGTGTGTGTGTGTGTTTCCTGGTTGTGTATGTGTGTGTGTGTGTGTGAGTGAGTGAGTGCGCGCGCATGTGTGTGTGTGTACATAGCAGAAACATCTCATAAAGAAGAAGTCATCATATCACATTGTGTGGGGATTTACTTTAAGTAGGCTTTATTGACATTGATCATTGAACTTGAAGGAAAACGGTTAGATATTTTGAACCAGCGCACAGATAATTTAGTTGCGGATTATTTTTGGACAAGGTTTTGTTCTACCTCCGGCGGACAAAACCACTCAATACGATTGAAACGAAGAATAGCATTTTGTTACATTGCAAACGCCAATTTATTTCTAAGAGAATATAAATAAAGAAAATAATACTATGATATGAAATTACAGAACCTGAAAACAATCACAAACACAGTATTAGATTTCAATTAATATAAAATAAAATCCCACAGTAAATCCTCATCACACTGGAATCGAGCATTATTAAACCTGTTGCAAAACTGGAATCGTAGTCATAATAATTATGAACGCCGACCAGAGGTGTTTCTTTGTTGCTTCCAATAATTAGTAAAACAGCAGCGCAAAAGTAAATGTATACAACTTATAGACAACGTTATCAAGTTATTTATTAGTTTACAAACAGTAGAAAGTACAATCAACAAGTCAAAAATGTGCGGTAATGTTTTTGAAAGCAAATATATATAAAAAAAAAGTTTAAAAACAAAATCTGTAAACATAGGCTTTATATAGGTTAAAGTTTTTTTTAATTATTTAACTTTTTTCGGTATTAGGAAAATTTGTTTTCAATAAATTGTATTTTATTTTAAAAATCTAATTTACTTGCCATTTTATAGAATTAACCTTTTTTTATAAATTTTTAAATAAATGAAAACCACAATGAAGCACTCAACAAAGGAATTTAAAGTTAAATAAAAAATAATAAATTTATAACTCCAATTGTTGTTTCTCCTGCTAATGAACGTGTTTTTATTTGAGACGCATTCAATTTTTATCAGATACACCGTTGTCATTGAATTTTAAAACGTTTCAGTCAAATTTTCGTTCAATTTGTACTCAGTCTAGACGTAATTTAGTAGGAAAACCTAAATGAGAATAAAACCATTTCCAAACTGTTCTTTACTAACGATCCAGGCCCATTACAAGAAAGTTTTTCTTAGTTTTCGCTCTACAATCCGCATTCGAACGGTTACTACATATTTTCCTAACACTTTTATGTTTAAAAATATAGCGTGAACCAAATCTGAGAGTATTTTATATCAGTTTTTCATTAATAATAATTGTTTTATAATACGTTCAACACTGTTGCCACTTTCAATATAAAATTCAAGGGATTTAATAAATCTAAATTAATGTTTTTCTTTAAATGCTTTTTTCAATGTCTTTAAGTCATTCAGAGAAAACCATTGAGTTAATATTTTGTACATAATATTTTATATTGGAATTATTTTTATAATTTGGTAACCTTATGTGAAAAAGACAGATTTACTAAATATGTTATATTTGGAAAAAATATAATGTTTAATGGAATTATTACTTACAGACATTTCTGTTAACAATAACATTGTAAAAGATATCTTAGGGTCCATTTATGTTTGTAATAAGTCGAATTTAGGACTTTGAGTATTCAAACAAAATAAATACTTTAAAAGTATTAAGCACAAAGTGTATGATGTAGGCTAAGTGGCATTATCCGGTCACAGACGTAATAATGACGAAAATACGTTTTCCCATAGTGAGGCACAAAAAG
>JBAIZL010000004.1:51635857-51665857 GCA_036971475.1 Prosapia bicincta
GGTCGTAGTGTGAATTGACTTATTTTTAAAATCTTTATTTACCTTCATCCACTACCCTTAATATTTATACTTACAGAGACTCGCCGGGTGAATCGTTAGTTTAAACATTTATATCTCATTATTAACTCAGGAAGCCTGGCTCTCTGTTTTATAGCTCTAACAAAGTCAGGTTACATTAAATTCTCGCTTATGTTTAAAAAAGAGATTTAATTTTGAAAACAATTACTAATTGTCAAAAATTACATTTTAGTTAGAATTTGCTTATTATTTTTTTGTTTACTTTACAAATTAAAATACCTAAGTTTACATCTTTGGAAAATGTTCTCTGACAAGGCTAGGTTTAATGCTCTCTGACAAGGCTAGGTTTAATGCTCTCTGACAAGGCTAGGTTTAATGCTCTCTGACAAGGCTAGGTTTAATACTCTCTGACAAGGCTAGGTTTAATGCTCTCTGACAAGGCTAGGTTTAATGCTCTCTGACAAGGCTAGGTTTAATGCTCTCTGACAAGGCTAGGTTTAATGCTCTCTGACAAGGCTAGGTTTAATGCTCTCTGACAAGGCTAGGTTTAATGCTCTCTGACAAGGCTAGGTTTAATACTCTCTGACAAGGCTAGGTTTAATGCTCTCTGACAAGGCTAGGTTTAATGCTCTCTGACAAGGCTAGGTTTAATGCTCTCTGACAAGGCTAGGTTTAATGCTCTCTGACAAGGCTAGGTTTAATGCTCTCTGACAAGGCTAGGTTTAATGCTCTCTGACAAGGCTAGGTTTAATGCTCTCTGACAAGGCTAGGTTTAATGCTCTCTGACAAGGCTAGGTTTAATGCTCTCTGACAAGGCTAGGTTTAATGCTCTCTGACAAGGCTAGGTTTAATGCTCTCTGACAAGGCTAGGTTTAATGCTCTCTGACAAGGCTAGGTTTAATGCTCTCTGACAAGGCTAGGTTTAATGCTCTCTGACAAGGCTAGGTTTAATGCTCTCTGACAAGGCTAGGTTTAATGCTCTCTGACAAGGCTAGGTTTAATACTCTCTGACAAGGCTAGGTTTAATGCTCTCTGACAAGGCTAGGTTTAATGCTCTCTGACAAGGCTAGGTTTAATGCTCTCTGACAAGGCTAGGTTTAATGCTCTCTGACAAGGCTAGGTTTAATGCTCTCTGACAAGGCTAGGTTTAATGCTCTCTGACAAGGCTAGGTTTAATACTCTCTGACAAGGCTAGGTTTAATGCTCTCTGACAAGGCTAGGTTTAATGTTCTCTGACAAGGCTAGGTTTAATGCTCTCTGACAAGGCTAGGTTTAATGCTCTCTGACAAGGCTAGGTTTAATGCTCTCTGACAAGGCTAGGTTTAATACTCTCTGACAAGGCTAGGTTTAATGCTCTCTGACAAGGCTAGGTTTAATGCTCTCTGACAAGGCTAGGTTTAATACATGCTGGTATCTTATATTTGATTAAAACCAAAAATATCAAAAAAACTAACTTTAAAACGTACTTTGGCATTCTAACACTCCCGTGGCTTTGTTAGAATATTTAATAGCGAGCCCGAGTTCACTTTTAAAAGTATTTTATTTTAAAACAAAAAACTAAACGTAACAAAGCCGCCAATAAAACTTCCCGCTTTTAATAAATTTCGAAAATCACATTGTTAAAATTTATTAAACTTTTGACGATTGCTAGCCCCTATTTGGTCCTCTTTCTGAGGTGTGTTGCAAGAGCTGGAATTATACTTGTTCCCACGGAAATACCCTCACTTTTTGTGCATTCAGAAAATGCCAGACATGTTACAGGGTGTATTGTTCTAATTTTTAAATATTTCTTTAAATTTACCAGAATCACATTTAAAAGAATGAGTAGTTTAACACTAACTCGTGTCAATTTCTGCTACAATTTAACCATAATTTAAGCACTTTTTATAAATAATATATAAGTATATGTTTTTAAAAAATTGCTGTGTTTAAAATGTGTAAAATTATTTCAATGTTATATGCTTTTAGAAAAATAATTGATAATTTATTCGACATATTGGTTTAGTCTTTCATAAACACTCAACAATGCTTTATAACATAGCTTATATAATACAGTATGAGTATAATGTATTCATCGCTAGGTAGTTATTAATGTGTCTAGGCATTTATAAGATAAATTAAGAAACAAATTATTGCGTCGACAGGTGGCCGTTTAGCGAGCCCTTCCTATTAGGAAGGGAAGTGTGTATGTACTTTTGTTACAATTAACACTTGATTAGCCGCAATTACTGGCGACAGTAAACATTGTAGTACCGCAACGGCTCTATAAATCCATCAGCTGACTCCTCGGCTTCACTCCGTCCTCATGTTAGGTTGTTCCTGGCTATTTCCTGAATACATTCTTTAATTTTAACTGTACGTCTAAATTATTTGTATTATTTGATGCTCAGTGATTTGAAATATACATGGAAATATGTTATATAATGCTTAAACCAACGAAAAATAACTCAATTTTAAATGACAAAAGACAATTAGGTTTAGTACTTAAGAGGTATTCTTTTTATAATTTCAGGATCGTTTTGGTAACATGTTAGGAGAATATGTTAACATATACAATCATGAAGTGTTTGAAATGAGAAATAATTCGTATAATTTATAATTATTAAAGAAATAATTGGAACTTATAAATCGAAAGTAGACGATCTTCATCTTATTCAAAATTTACAGTTTACACCCAGTTAGAACTTGTTAATATATTTTACACAAACAACCAGTCTCCTTACCCGACTGCTAGGGAGAGAAAGAGCGTTCGAGAGAGAAACTCGTGAAATATAATGGAAGATTCTGGAAGAACGGCAAGTGGTTGTTACCCGACTGCTAGGGAGGAACGAGCGACAAGAGAGAGAACCTCCTGAATGATCCTGGAAGATTCTACAGAAACGGCTAGAGGTTTTTACCCGGCTTCTAGGGATAGAAAGAGTGCTTGAGAGAGAACCTCCTGGAAGATTCTAGAAGATTTTGGAAGAGCTGCTACGTTTGGTTATCAGGCTGCTAGGGATAGATTGAGAGAGAGCACGCGAGAAAGAGCCTCCTTCCGGATTCTTCAAGAACGGCTAGGGGTTTTTACCCGGCTGCTAGGGTGAGTACCTCCTGGAGGATTCTGGAAGAACGGTAAGGGGTTTTTACCCGGCTGCTAGTGGGACAGAGAGCGAGAGAGAACCTCCTGGAAATATCTGGAAAAACTACTACAGGTTGTTAGAGCTTCACAAATCATCATTTTACTATTTTAACGAAATCGTTAGATCTCGTTCTTGTCGATGAATAGCTGTAGTCAATCATGTGTCTGTATTAAATCTCCATTAAGGCAAAAATATTCATGAATAAGTTAATTTGGGAATGTAATCAACCAGGGCAACGTGATATTTAGCTAAACAGTTTATCTAGAAACAGGTGATCAATAAAGAACCCATAAGTACAGTAAGGACAAGAACAGTATTTTGCTACTAACAACCTTTAGAATGTTGAGTATCACTTAAAACATCCAGGCAAGTTCTACAGGTCTAGAGCATTAGAATAGCATCTTTACTTTCTTAGTCTTCCTTGTTATAGGTTTTCCTTGAGGTTTTTTATTCTGTTCTACTTTAAATTTTAAGTAAACGAAAGAACTCGACAAAAAATGTGTATTTGTTTTGTTAATTGTTGCAGTTGCAGTTCAAAGACCATTTCATTTATATATATATATATATATATATATATATATATATATATATATATATATATATATATTATTACTCAGGTAATTTAAATAACCCTGAGACGAAGATGCTTGAAAATGAGACCACGTAATTATAGTTATAGTTGTAGTAATTATAGGAATTCAACTTGCATATATACCAAATACGATTCTTGCTAAAGTACATTAAAGTGTAAGTGATAGGTTTATACAAGAAAACAGTGTCGCTAAATTTAAATGTATATATATATATATATATATATATATATATATATATATATATACATATATACATTTAAGATTCATGTATATATATATATATATATATATATATATATATATATATATATATATATATATGAATCTTACTTTTATCTTATATGCGAGTTAATTTTCGAAGACTCTAACTACGTGCCTTTGTACATGCACCAACAATCGCACAAAGTCAAATAATATTTCTTTCAATTTTCTTCTCTTTTGTTCTCTCTGAAAGAGAGAGAAATTGACAAGAAGGGAGAGTCTAAAAATTGTACACAACAGCGACCTATTTTAATATTGAATAGCGTTACTTATTCAACGCCAAAACACGGATGGTTTATTTGCTAGAACTGTAAGTTTTTTATTGCAGAGTTGGGACAATAAATCTTTAGCCACCGCTTTGCTTGAAGGCAAAAATCATAATGCAAATTAGGTTATTTGTGAGAACGGGCTTATAGTGTTTTTTTTAAATATAAATTTACCTTCCTTTATCTTCCTTTGCATAATATTTTTGAAAATTCACTTTTTAACTTCAATATTCAAATACACTGTGTTTCGAGATTGGACATAAATAAAGAACATCATAATTACTGCAGTTTGCTAGAATAATAAAACTATATTTGTTATTAAAAAATTATTAATTTTAAAATTATTTCTATAACCTCACACTCTCTTTACACACACACACACACACACACACACACACACACACACACACACACAGACATACACACACACACACACACACACACACACACACACACACAAACACACACACACACACAAATACACACACACACACACCTATACACGTATATATATATACCTTTAATATATATATATATCTTTTACAAGATTTCAATCGTTAATAAAATAAATTATTATTATTTTAATCAAGTTCATATACTATATATATCTTCTACATCAATCTTCATGTCCCTTGGCACTGCGCCAAATTGCCAATACCTTTAAATATATTTCTCAAAGATGTAAGTGAATCTGTTTCCTCCCATCTACTTGTCCATCTCCATTGTACAACTTTAAACTGTTGCTATGGTTACCACAAATTGTCATAAATAGTGTGCTCTAGGGTAACTAAAATTAAGATTTTCTATTAACCTCAGTTGGAATTTATTTATTTCTTTTATATTACTTGTTTTTAAAACTTGTGGTAGAGATTTTTAATTTACAGCATATCTCAAAACATTTAGGAACTATGATATTTTTTTTGACTAATCGTTCACTAATTTGTAATTCTTCTCTTATACCATCTAATTTGCCTTTATTGAATTAATATTATCTCTCACTTTCATTATCTTGATCTTTTATAAGAGCATAAAAATTGTATGGATATTATTGCTTCTTTGTACTCAAGCACATATTAAAGCAATATTCTTTTTTTTAAGGCAGTAGAATATTATTTTGTTTATGAAACTCTTTTAAATTATCAAAGCGAATGGTTTTGATAAGAGAGTATGACTGAATACATATATTGAGTTGAAGGGTTGAGACATTAGAGGAAGAATATTTGAAATACTATACAAGACCTTAGTTGTGCAAAATATTACAAAACAAATACTGGAAAGAACCACAATACCACAAAAATAACAAGTAATACAAGTTACTTAAGATTAAACCCTTATGTAAATTTGTATGACATCATCAGCATAGTCAGAGGGTCTAATACCACTTACAATCTAGCAAACAAGAAGTTGCAAACTAGATAGACTCTAGTTTTGGCACTCTAGTTTGTAACTCCTTGTTTGCTAGATTTTAATTGCTATCAGACCCTCTGATTACGATGACATTGTCATCGAATTGTGCATTAGGGTTTTCGATTATTTTTGTGCTATTGGGGTTCTTTCCTATATTTTCATTGTAATTTGAAATATTGATTAATCTAATAATGATGACATCACTACTGCAGCACTTCTAGATAATGACTAATGTTAAACTCGTAAAGTGAAGACAGAATGGTGTTTTAATGTAGGAATCCAATTTTACCTTATACCTACTTAATTTAAATGTCTCGATTTAAAACTATATTTTTAGTTCAAATGTCAGCCTTATAGATATGTTGGACAACTTCCAGAACACTATATTACTTGAACCTATATTTTAAGTTATAAATGTTTAAATTGTGTGTTTCGCCTTTGAACCCGTGTAACTGTGCTCTCTCTGCCTTTCTCTGAACACTTTTTTTCTGTTTTTTTTTTTATTGTTTTTATTGCACTTGTCACACGACAACAACAACAACAACAACAATTGTGGGTTTTACTATTCCAAGAATAAATTTAGGAAAATATTAATGTTCTGTTCAAAGTCTTCAATCCAAGCCTAGTACTTAAGTACACAATTACGTTGAAATCCGGCGTAGCGTGAAATAAATAGCGTGTAGCTGTGAAACTTAATGTTTAGCTTGTATACTTAACCAACTATAGCAAAGTCTCTAGGGAAGCAGCACAGAGATTTATTTGCTTTCACGTTTTGTTTACTCAACTTGGAAATAATGTGAATATAATGAATAAAAGTGTATTACAGCTTTTGCAATAGAAGTGGATCCGTCTTTATTTATTTATTCAATCTAAACTACATGATTTAATTAATCATATATACGCTCATTGCATTAAAATAAGGTAAATTTTGAGGAGGACAATTCTAACGGTATGATTTATGTTCAAAACATTCTGCTATTGTCTGTTTTTCCTGTTTAGGATATGTATTATTTAAAATGAAACCTAATTTTACTGATTAAAGAAATAAATTGTTGTGATTGTTAAAAAGCAAACATTAGACGTTATTTTCTCTATTTCTCTATCACCATTACTTTAAAACCTATCTTTAATAATCAAAACCGTGTCATAATATTTTTTCGAAAATTCAATTACGGTTTTTTAGAGAACTGATAGATATGTTTTATGAGTCGAGAATCGTTAAATAACAACCACTACTTGATGATGACCGTTAGGCTAGTTTAGGCCGTTAGGCCGAAACCTGGGAATTGTGTCGACATAGTGAAAAATAATAAGAAAATGGCGGAACTTGAAAAGTAATTTTTCTTTAATGTCACTTTTTTTGTAACTGTCTAAGCCTCTCTTCCTGCTTGGCTGTGTATTGAATGAGGGTTTCAAGTGTTGAGAATTATTGTAATTACTTTCGTTACTGATTGAAATGCGCTGCTCCAAGAAAACCTGGAGTCTTTCAATCCGTGTATTAACAGAGCTGAATATAATGGTGCATTTTTAATTAAATAAAACTAAGTCCTGATTTATATACAGTAGCTCTTTAATTCTGTCTTCAAAGAGAATCTTTTGCACGAATAATTTCCCTAACTTTTCTCAGTAATTTTCTTTATGATTCAATACGTTTGGAAATATTCTTTCCACAATTTTAATTTAGAAAGAAATTATAGCTTTTATTTAACTTGCATAAATATATACAATTTTTCTTGTATTTTGTTATTTATACATTTGATTTCTTTATTATATTTGACACTGCTGTTTAACTACTGCAGACGTCTTTAGTCTTATATGAAAGTATGAGGTTTTGATACTTTTAAACAATATTATATTATACGTTTCTAAAACGGATAGATATTCCAATAGTTTTCTATTGTGATAGGAGATAATCGTTGGAGGGTATTACTAAATTTACAAACGGAAAATGTATTTTATTTCCGTTTCTACAAAATGTATTCCCACTTGATAACATTAACGTGTTTTATCGTTTGGAAGTTTTCATTCGTTTATTTTATTTCAGGGCGAAACCGGAGAAACATTAAGGCCAACCACAATGGAAGTTAAGCTTTATCTTTTCAAACAAGATTTCTCGCTGATCCCTGTGTATATAACGTTTATTTTCACACAGTGTGGGAACAGAATAAATGTTATCGCCACAACATAAAAATGTATAACCTATTTCAAAATCTCGAAGCAGTCTAATCTTTAAACACTCGTAACAACAAATCTTTACCTTGAAATAAATACGGTAGATAAATAATATACAGTTTATATATATACTATCCCCTCTTCGACTATTATATTTAAAATGGGGGAAATGTTCTTTTGCTATAACTTGTATGTTTCTTTTAGTTTGTCCAATACATTTCATCTGGCACAAATCACACTGTAAACTATAAATTCCCGATTACCACTTAGACATTTTAATAGAATCAAAAAGATATAATAATAAATGAAAATAAATTAAATATTTAAATTATTATTACTAAATTAATAGTAACTCATGTTTATTGCTATTTTGTATAACAATCGAAATGTAACAATTAATTCCATACATTTGTTTTACAAACAATTACACTGAATGGGCTCTTAATGTGAAGAGCTTCATCATGTAGCAGGTTTTTCTGTGCAACAACAATGCTAGTTGGTTTTTCTATACAACAACAATGCTAGTTGGTTTTTGTATGCGACAATAATGCTAGTTGGTTTTTGTATGTAACAATAATGCTAGTTGGTTTTTGTATGCAACAATAATGCTAGTTGGTTTTCGTATGTAATAACAATTCTATTTGGTTTTTGTACTCAATGACAATGCTAGTTGATTTTGTATGCAACAATAATGCTAGTTGTTTTATGTAAGCCACAACAATGCTAGTTGGTTTTTGTATGCGACAATAATGCTAGTTGGTTTTCGTATGTAACAACAATGCTAGTTGGTTTATGTAAGCAACAACAATGCTAGTTGGCTTTTGTATGCAACAACAATGCTAGTTGGTTTTTGTATGTAACAACAATGCTAGTTGGTTTTTGTGTGCAACAACAATGCTAGTTGGTTTTTGTGTGCAACAACAATGCTAGTTGGTTTTTGTATGCAACATCAATGCTATTTGGTTTTTGTATGCAACAACAACGCTAGTTGGTTTTTGTATGCAACAACAATGCTAGTTGGTTATGGAAGCTGAAGTTTCTCTTAGCAACGTTTTCGAACTGCAGTAAAATTAGAGATTTGAAGTCACATAAGATGTTACTCCCAAAGATAAACAAACTGTCCCGAAAGGTTCGAAAGTTAAACATAGCTGGTAATGCTAAAATCTACATTTAGACGTTATTTTGGGGTTAGGATTAATAATTTTAATATGATAACTAAATATGATAACTTAATACGATAATCTATCATGATAACTAGAAGATAAGATTTAGATATAGTATATTTGATTAATTTGTATCATAACGTATGGTTTCGTAACGGTTTTATAATGTCCAGTGTTTGATTATAACTGTACTTTCCTAGATATCAACAAGAGTTATCTTGTACATTGCTGCAAAATAGGCAGGTTGAAAACTCAAACCTTCCTTTTTTCCTAATTAAACCAAGCCTAACCAGATACTTTTGACCTATACAGATGAGATGTAGGCCTATGTGTAATGTAATGTAGTGGACGTGGTAAGGTTTGTGTGTGTTTGTAAACATAGGGTATTTTGTGTGGATATATGTTTTAACCACTACTTTCGATTTGTTTCACTGATTCTTGCCTAGCATATATTTTTAAGTGGCACATAATATATAAAGAAAATCAGGATTGTCTAAGTCTTTGTTCTCCATCAAATTTATGTTAAAACTCATATTTTATACCAGGTAATTTTTAAATATCGAAATCTTGTTGCTGTTCATGACAAGCTGGTTGTTATTACTTATTACACTTTTGCTATTACTTACGACCAGACTTTTTGTTAACTAAAGGTCGTTAAATTGTTAACCTAAACTTGGAGGGAAAGTTTCAGTCTTACGACTTCTTCAGCCTCGTATTTTTGCCGCTAGAAATGCTGCAGTTGTGCTTCTTTGATACCAACTTTTGAAAGTTAGAAGTGATGTGATCGGTGTGATCTGTGTGTTTGTTCATTTTGGATGTAATTGTTATGTGTGTTTGCTATGTCTACATATTTCATATTGTTCTAGTGTGTTTAGTTTATGGCCTTTGTTGCATGTGTGAAGGATGCTCATGTTATTTTCCATACTATTGCATTAGTGTTTAGTGCCGAAAGATATAAAGAACACAAAAGCGTACTGCACACTACAATTGAATCCACCTTCGCAAATCACCTCATGGACACTTTAAGTTGAGTTAACAATTTAACAACCTTCAGATAACAAAAAGTCTGGTCGCAAGTAACATCAAAGGGCAATAAATAATGTTTAAAGTAAACAAAATCGTAATTTAAATAGACTTTAATCGCGAAAGGGCTCCTTCATTACGATAGGGAGAGTAGAACATGCTTTAAATTAGGAAATTATAAGAATAATAATATTATTGTATTAAAGGCCGAGGTAAACATGTATGCGTTAAATAAAAGCCTCTAATTACTCCTACTCAAAACATAAATGCTAGAAACAGACATAATACAACATCATTGTTAGTTACAATTACACAAAACTACACAGAACGCGAAGGGTAAAGAAAGCGTAATCAGATGATAAGAACATTTCGTCAATGTCAAAAACATCATGATTCATACTGTCAATAATAATAATCAAAGTAGAAATAATGTCTATACTTTTAGAATGGAAAGATATTTAGATATTATAGACTCCAAAATGCTAAACAATATTTTCATTCTGTGGATAATATTTTGGTTAGGTGAAAACGTAAAGTCACCTTAACTTTGCAGTCACGTAATGCGTACAGCTAAATTGTTGTGTCTTTTACACCCGCTCCACTCAGAAGCGCTACGTGCTCTGCGTTGGTAAAGCGATGCTATTACTTAACGGTATTACCGTAACTAGCTGTGCCCCGTAAACAATGGGCGCGTCTGTGCTGGATGATCCTGTTCTAATAAAGCTAAATAACCAATAGAAATGTGTTTAGCTATTTTAGCCGCCATAAATTCGAGAACTGCATATTTTACCTGTAGAACTACATCTATATGCTCTGTGAGCGGAATGTATGTTCGCCCTCTGTGAGCGGAATGTTGGTGGCCTCCGCGACACTAGCTGCAAGTAGGAGTGTGGGGACACGGCGCCGGCGTTTGGGATAGGGCTTATTTGAGATGGGATATCCACAATATTATCTATGATTATCTAAATATTACTGTGCGTAATACGGTTTTTGTGTGGCATAATGTAAGAGTGTGTATAGAAAATGTGTCTCAAGGGTTCGAATGAAATAACAAGATTTCGTGATGAGGGAACTGCTTTTAACCTCAGGTAGTCTATCTGACCACCAAAGCGAGTATGTCTAATGATTTAAAAGTAATTTTAAAAAGTCTAAACTAAAATACATTAAAATAAAAGTAACAGAATAATTATTATGAGTTTGTAATGAGAGCACTTATACATACCAAGGTTTGTTAAAAAGTTGAAAGTAATCTCTTACGCCTTTTTAGAGGTAAATCTCAAACATAAGTCCTTTTTTATGTAATTATACAATATGTTCTGTTTGGATGAAAATATACATTCAAATAACTCAGGTACTCTCTAGACATAATATTAACTTTGAAAGAGAATTAAAGTTTTAATTAACATTACTTTTATAAAGTGGTTTTGTGTGTGTTTACTTTATTTTCGAAAAAACAATTTCTTTTGCATTGAGAGTTACTTCGTTATGTACGAAAGGTTTTGGAATAAAGTGGTCTTAAAAACTTTCGCATTAAAAGGCTTTTCGATATAATCCTTGTTGTGTATCGATAATAATTGCTATTACGTTTTATTTTCTATTACAGAGGTTTTATTTTTATACGACCTTCTTTTTGTTTAACTACGCTACCATTGTTAGGCTATCATTTTTAGTTTCGTAATTTTTCAATTTTATCTTGTGTCTTAAAATATTTTTTTTATTAGTAAAGTTATTAAAACTATTTAATTTCTTGCTCTAAAAGTTTCTTTTAATAACAAATATAATACTTGTTGATAAGGTATTGGCTATTTAGTATATTAAGCATGTATTAGGAAATGTGGGCAATTTAAAATAATATTTATCTTCTGTAATAAAAAGAACTAATGAAATCCCCTGGTATTTTGCAAATGTGGTTGTGGTAGGTTCTAACTTATTTTTAAAAACCTATTAATTACCTTTACCCACTATCTTTATTCTTTATACTTACAGAGCTTTGCAGGGTCAATTGTTTGTCTAAAATAATTGAATCTAACGAATAACTCTGCCAAACTGTCTGTCTGTTTAATCGCTCTAATAAAGACAGGTTACATTAAAAATCTCGTTTATGTTTACAAAAGAGATTTAATTTTAGAAACAATTTTAAATATTCAAAAATATTAAAATTTAAATTATAATTTCATTTTTATTCGTTTTTGCTTCACAAATCAAAATACATAAATATACATCTTTCAAAAAAGTTTCCATGAAAGCTAGATTCAATGCATTCTGGTATTTTATATTTACCGATTTGTTTTAATCAGGCAAACAGTTCTAAGGTGCGTCGCGAGAGAATGGACAACATTTGTTCCCACGGGAATACCCCCACTCTTATGCATTCAGGAGCTTGGTGGTAACTTCCTCCTAGCTCTGTCGATGAAAGATTTTTTTGAAAAAATCAAAAACGTTTTTACACAACCGATTTTACATTAACTAAACAACAAATATCCAGGTAACATAATAAATTTTAATCGGATTAAATGGTCATGTTACAGATTAATGTCGTCTCTTTTAAGCGAGTCAGGGTTTCTTCTAAAAACATATGCTGTTTAATTTTCTGTTATTACATCGTTGAGCTTTTTAATAATAAATAATTCATAGTTATTAATTATAAGTAATATATTTAATATTACGAATATTAAAATTAAAATATATGTAACACACTACAATTAAGAGTTCTTACAACAACTTGTTACTTTTACTCTGTTTTAAACGATTACGGTAGCAAAACGTAAAAAATATAGTAAATATGTTAGTTTTCTAGTAAACTAAAATAATTCTTAATAAATAATACAACACGTATCTTTAAAATAATATTGTGGGAGATAACCCACTTAAACTAAAAGCATAAGTAGTTTATAAGAAATCCCTTGCATTTAATATAATTTAAATCTCTAGACAACCCTTTACACTATTAAGATAAGGGTTTAGAAGTAAGAATTATTCCCAGTTAGCCAAGAGTAACACTAGGTTTGTAGCAGAGAGAGAGAGAGACACAGACAGACTGAAAGGGAAAGAGATATATACATAACTCCTCTCAGCACAACATTTCTTAATATTTTATGACGTATAATATTTCAAATATTTTTGGTAGACACCAAAGCTAACACAAACAACAGCGCGCGTTGTGTATCCTCGGCGATCACTAAACCCCTATACTTTTGCTAACACACTGAACAAGGCCAATTTAGAAAATTCTTATTTATGAACGTTCTCCAAAACGCGTCAAGATAAATAAATATAAGAATTCTAGAATCATCTGGGAATTATGATAATTAAACAATTCGAAACCATTGTAAAGGAGAAGTTAATAAAGTACTTGGGGGTGGCTTAGAATTATCTCTCGCTACGATGTACTTTAGGGGTAGTTCGTATGATTTTAAAATCAATGCACATATAATAGACAAAACGTTTGCTACTTTAACTTTGTAGCTGTTGTATGAATACATCTACTTATTCATACATCAATAGTTAATGTATAGACTAGAAATCAATCATGGTTTTTATTATATTCAATATATATCCTGTAAAACGTTTATGAAATATTATCAAGTTTTAAAATAGATTTTACTACTATTAGGACTTCTTTTATTATGATTTTATTAACACTTTAAACAGCCTTTTTTTTATTACAAACTATTCTCGGTGTAGTTAAATAATAATCACTAAACGCTAGTTTTAATCAATAAATAATTTCCATTTAACTGTTTTTAGTGACAAAGCTTACATCGTCACTGATAACCACACAAAATTAAAAGTTTGCTGGTGCGAAGACTTCATCAAATGAAACCTAGATATAATATAAGCAATGCCTATTGGTCAACACATACCCAACTGTTGTCAACATAAAAACAAGAAAATTTTTCTTAATGTAGGATTTTGGACAAAAATGTATTATTTACAATACTTTCTTGTATTTTTAATAATATACAAACCCCAACCATGTGAATATTGTGTTGGTCTGTGGGCGATGTTAAGTAATAATTATTTAATGTAACCTTGGTGTTACATTTACTTCTGATTCAGTGTTAATTTCATAATGTTGATGACTTCGTTACTGAGAAAGTATTGGGGATTTATTTTAATTATTATCATTGGAATTTTTTTTACAAACTAAACTCCAATTGTATTATTTTATTCGGTGGCATGACTAAATAATAAATATTAGATGTAAAATTATTGGTCTAGTTAGGTTTCTGGTTCTATGTAACTTTCCTCTGATGAAGTCGTTTTACCTGAAGAAACTAGAGAAAATAAATGATGAATTAATTATCATTATCATTGGAAAGATCTTTACTTACAATAAATTCTATTCAAGTTCTCCAAAACTAAATGAAAATGTTATTGTTCTAATAAAGTATAATAAAACTTTTTTGTAGTTTTTGTAACACTCTTAAAAATAAGGTGTTACATATAAATTCATTTATATATTTAATTTTTATTTAATAATTATATCTTCCCAATATAAAAGGAATTTTTTGTTTTATTGGTGCACATTGTGAAGCTAGCATAGATAGTAGCGCCCCTAGCGGGTAAAAATGTAAAATATCGTACGAGTTAGTAACTTAGGCCAATTACCACATCACCCATGTGACGTAAGCATGGTCTGATATCGCCTAATCCGATGCACCAATCAAAAAATTCAAAATAATAACCAAGGGTGGGAAATTCCGTTGGCGTGCCCTTGCAGAAACCCCACTCCTCAAAAAGTCTCCGAACGAGACGGACGTGATGGAATTTTCGGACGTAACCTAGAAATTTACAAGCTTCCAGTATTCAAAATTTAATATGTCAAGGCCGGTACCAAATTTTATTAACGCAACAAAAGAAGAAGTCAGAAGCGATTATTTATGTGTTTCAAACGAGTAAAAGTTAATATATAATTTTTGTTTAAAAGCGCTGATTTGCAAGAGCGATGTGTTAACTGTTAAATGTACAAAATTGATGTGCAATAATTAATGATGTGTTTAAAGTGTTTTACAAGTAATGTGCACAACCAGGTACGTTTTAGATAATAATAAAGAAAATGTATTTTAATGTTAACTAAGTTGAAGAATTTGTAATTGATAAACGGTTAACACAAGAACGGTAGAAATTGTCCTTTGAATATTCATTTCTAAATTTGGAAAACTTGAGTTACTATCTTCTCGATAAATATAATTTTAAAGGTTAATAAGTAATTAAAATGTATGGAAAAATTAGCAGTAATTAAAAGATAATTACTCGACACATTGGTGTCTTTTCTTCTATTGTAAATTGTCATTGATTAATAAATTTTATAACTTTGTATTTTGAAACTTTAAATTATCATTTCAAGTAACCTAGTTCTACCTTCCGAAGATATCAGAAGACCGTTTACAGAAAGACATTATTATGCCTGGCTGAGACGGAGAACTAGGAGCCCCTGGTAAGTAAGGTTAATTAATTTGTTAATTAGTAATTAACACACATTTTTAATAAAGGCCTGATAAATACTTACCCCAGGAAAAAGGGCTCAACTGTTACATTTTCTAGCTTTGAAGTTAATTCGGCTCATTAACCACCCCACCCAACATAAACACGTTGCCTTCACATCCATGCTCCATGGACTTATAGCAGTTCCAATGACCACAGAAAACACAAACAAAAAGCTAGAAGCCATTAAACATTTAGCTTACACAAATGGATACAACACCACAATAATAAACTATTCCACGATATACAAAAAAACACTAAAATAACATTACAAGGAGGTAAAACAGATACATCACAATACCATACATATACAGAGCTTCTAATAAAAAACCCCACAAATTTCCAAAAACAGAATAAAAAATAGTATACAAACCTATAGTCGTTCGAGAGCCGGATGGAAATAAAAACGTAATTAAATAAGGCACTGAATAAGTTAATATAAGTGTTGAAAAATTAAGTTGTTAGTAAAACGATTTAACAAACTCAACCGACCATTTTTCTTAGACGTGAATTAAGAGTTTTTTATTGAAAATTTTAATAAAGATATATCTTTCAATAGATGTTTTACTTATTATAATAAGCTTTGAAAAATTATACTGTGTAATGGCATTTTAATGTAATAATATACGATACACAGAGTAGAATAAGCTGCCAGTGATAAACACGTGAATGTGTTAAATCATGATTCAGAAAAAACAGACAATCATGATTCAGACATTCCAGGGGTAGGGGGTTAGCTGTTAGCAATAACCTAACGTGGGAAAACAAGGTTTAAATTAAAAATAGACAAATAATACAATTATTTAATTTGCAGAAATTATAAGATAAAATATTTCCACGTTGGGAAATGATAAATTGTATAGCAATGTCTGGAATTAAAAATAGAAATCAAAAGAAATGTTTGACGGAAAAACCAATGTAAACATTCGTATCGAACTTTTTTTAGAGACTATTAAAACCTCAACTCCCACAGCTGTGCAGTACCGTTGTTTGATTTCACCGTGAAGTGAGTAGGGAAACTAGGTTATATTGGCTACAAAAATCCTTGTTCTACAGGACATACGTATAAATTGTGACACACTTGTTTAAAATATTGTTTATATAGTTAGACCTATTACTAATTAAAGTAAGTAAAATTAGAAATACAAAGGTGATTGTTATAATTACTGTAGTTTTAGTGTTCAAAATTTTAATATTTAGGCTACAGCAGATAAATCTAAACTCTCCATCGCTCCCTCTCTCTCTTTCTCTCTCTCTCTCTCTCTCTATATATATATATATATATATATATATATATATACCTATTTATACACCTATATATATATATATATATATATATATATATATATATATATATAGGTGTATATATAGGTATATATATATATATATATACCTATTTATACACCTATATATATATATATATATATATATATATATATATATATATATATATATATATACCTATATATACACCTATATATATATATATATATATATATATATATATATATATATATATATATATATATATATATATATATATGTAATTGTATTATATTATCGACGAAAAGCTTTGAATAATATATGTATTAAAAGTATTCTTGTTTTTGAAATATTTTTAATTTATTATATATATAAACTAATACCTGTTTCACTACCGTCAATTTTCCCATTTTAGTGGGGTCTCTAATACGAATTTTTAAAAGCTATTCTTTTAAAATTCCCATTTCAGTTATGTTCTGATATACAATCCTATTTTTCTAGCAGTTGTATTTACCGGTAGGTGTTTTTCTTTATGCGTGTGGCTTTACGAGAGTAGTTGAGCAAACATAAGTGTTTGCTGAGTGCAATATATCCGCTCAAGTTGTGTTGGGCTCTCGATAATGTACAAGACTCAAAGACTGCAAAAATGTTACCAAAAGTTGTTCATGGCTAACGACGGAGCCGAGCTATAGAAACCGACAAAGCTACTGAGCTAATTGTGGGAACTGCGGTGAAATCTCATTCCCCTATTTCCGTCTGTCGATCAGATATTTTTGTCCATTAGTACCCGAATCCAGTGCACAGCGTGTGTAACGTTTGGTAGCTCACAAAGCTTTCAATTCGAAATAGGAAATTTGTATGCGGTGGGAATCGTCTTCTTCTGACGTCAGTCAAATTCATTTCAGAGGACTTTGGCGTGACTTAGATGTTGTAACAATGCTATTTTTGAGGAAATGGCCTTGTATATTAGGATCTATGCTTAACCTTGATTATGTTTCTTATATCTTATCACAACACCGTTTACTCATCGCCTACTTTGTATTTTTTATATTTGTAAAGAGGCTGTCGCTTTATTATTTCTTTAGTGGTATTTCTCAAGTTTATACAATTAGTGACTTATAAACTCATACATTATAAACTAGCTAATGGTAAATGAACTAAAATTGTATAAGAAATATTATCAGTTGTATATAATAAAGTAATGTATATATGTCCATTACTTGGCCACATGTGACTATATGTTGTATATTATAGTTTTTTCCAAAATTACTGAAAAAAATTAAAATATGTGTTTTTATTATTATTTTAAAATCTAACGCTTTTTTCAGATGCTGGCCTACATGAGCAAATTGGAGTAGGCTACTTCTGCAAATTGGTCTTTATATTCTTTAAAAATAATCTTATATCCGCGAATCTAAACATTAATGGTGAAACGTAATTGTTTCCAACACAAATCTTCAGCATCTGACTGTCTAATAAACGTAAGTATTTAAAGAACTAAGTGAGAAATCTCAACTTACTAGGCTGAAGCGTTACAAAACCTTAGTTTTTTTAAAGAAACCTAACCTGCCTAACCTAACTTAACCCAATCTAACCTTACTCAACTCTTACCTAACCTGTACGAAAAATAACCAGTTTCAAATAAGGTTTCTTCAATAAAACGTGCCAGCTTAGTCAGTTGACAGTTTTCACTTAGTTCTTTATTGAATTACTCATGATGTAATCATCGAAATCAAGATGTTTACAACCAAGTTTAGTTACTACAATAGATTTATCCACAGAGATTTAAAACATTTAATTTGCAAAATATTTTTATATTGTGTTTGACGATTAGGAAAAATAAATGTATTATAGTATAAAACATATTGATTGAAGTTAAAAATGGCCTTACGTCACATTTCCACTAGAACATTTTTAAAAAAGTCAACTTTCTAAATTTGTTCATGTATATGTCTTTAAGATGCATAAGGTGAAAATAGTTTTACTAAAATTGCAACCCCACTCTACAAAAACACACTCCATTGGTCTTTGTCAAGAGGGTTGAGGATTGGGTTGGAAAAGTTTCTAGTCTCATTAAACTGTCGCAAACACGAAGCACGTAGAAAGACTTACGACTAAAATTCCTAACCATTATTTATGTCTATAAACAACAGACGAGGCATATCTTTACACCTTTGAATTGAATGATGTTTTCAACAAAAACAGTATAGACTATATATATTTAAGATTAAATAATATACACTAATACAGGAATATTTAATTTATTGAATAATAAACTCAAAGCTTTTCGTTGGTTTACATTACCAACATCCTCAGGAGTTACAATACTAAGAATGATAAAAGAAAAAAGAGTTCTTTTATCATTCTTAGTATTGTAACTCCTGAGGATGTTGGTAATGTAAACCAACGAAAAGCTTTGAGTTTATTATTAAATAAATTAAATATTCCTGTATTAGTGTATATTATTTAATCTTAAAAATATTCTAACAGGAAAACACATTTGATATTCTATATATATATACATTACTTAGATACAATCTACTCAAAAATATATTTGACTGCCTACAAACCTCACAATAATAACTCTAACTAATAAATATCAAACCCAACTGGAACAATTTATTTCCTTAACCGTTGTGACTGAACCCTCATTAAATATTCTGCTTTTACTTGGGATACAAAAGGC
This sequence comes from Prosapia bicincta, assembly GCA_036971475.1. NCBI lineage: Eukaryota > Metazoa > Arthropoda > Insecta > Hemiptera > Cercopidae > Prosapia > Prosapia bicincta. Next base: position 51,655,316 of record JBAIZL010000004.1, read on the forward strand.
AAATATATTTCAAAAAAAATTCGCTAATCTGAAAGTAGTACTTTTAGGTACTTTCAAATACAGCTTCATATCAAATATTAGTGTCAACTATGAACCACTAGAACGGTCATTGGAGTGACGATCTCTTCGTTTTAGCTAATACTGAAGATGGCGCCTTAATAGGAAAAACCAGCTCAAATAATAATCCCATTCTTTAAAAACAAGAAGAAATTTTTATATGTATTAATAGTTTAACAATTTTCATACTAAATATTTTTATTTTTTTAAAATTAAATTCCTTCTATTACCTCACACTCTCCTGATATATATATATATATATATATATATATATATATATATATATATATATCGCAATATGTATTCTTGTGTATTAATAAAGAACATGTTCTTTATATATATATATATATATATATATATATATATATATATACATATACCTTAGACCGCTCGGCCATCCTGACATAAGTATATATATATATATTTATTTATTTATTTATTTATTTATTTGTTGTTATGCAACTACAACTTGTTATGCAACTGTTTTCTTGTATACACTTATCACTTTCACTTATGTACTTAAACAAGAATCTTACTTGGTATTTATGCGAGCTAACTTTCAATGACTGGTCGTGCCATTATCTTCGGGCATACTGAACAGGGTTGTTGTAGACTGCGAGCTGAGTGGATTTCCCGTTGACCTTGGTGTACCGTTATGTTCTATTTTTAGATTCACTGCACTGTGCGAGTTTTTAAAGTTTGTTTTGGGGTTAATATTGTCTATTAGATTGAATAATTTATCGTTTTTTTTTATTTTAATTGTATTTGTTCGTTAATGATATTATTTTTATTTTTATAAATTTCTAATTGTTCCCCGATTGTCATTTTGAGGCATTTTTGAACCTTTTTTTATTAGGTGTACGTTTTTTTAATGTGGGGAATGTGTGTTTGTTTTTGATGGCGTGTGTGGCTAAGTTTGTGTTATAAATTTCAGGTTTGATGTATGCATTGAGGTGTTCTTGATATCTGTCTTTTAATTTCTTTTTTGTTTGACCTATGTATATTTTATTACAGTCTGGGCATTCGATTTTGTATATTTTGGAATCATGTTATAATTTAACAGATTCAAATATAATCATTATTGAAGATAAAAAGGTATTGAAGGTAAAAGTTTTAATAAAATTTAAAAATAACCTCTATGTCAAGTCGAAACATCTGTTAGCGTCAAGCGATTCCATTATGTAGGCGCTGTGTTTTGCTATCGGACATCTTAGAGGCATCTCGTTCGTCTTCGGTAATCTGGTGGAATATATTCATACGACACAAGCTAAATAGTTTTTCTCCAACACAAAAAGCGTCCGGTTTTAGTTAAAAGGTTTAGGAGTCACAGTGTGGGAAGGAGAATTCTCGCTTTATCCATTTAATTTTTCAGTTTGTAGAAGAATGTGGGGGGGAAATAAATAAAATAAAAATGTATACATATAAACAAGCAACAACAAAATTTAAGTAAATTCCTACTGAGGTCAACAAAGAAAAATTTAATCAATGTTTGCTTATTTCCAGTTTGTTTTTTTATTTTATTCCTTTAGTTCATTTTTAACTGTAGAGTACTATTTATGATATTGTGTGATAATCGTGGCAACAGTTTAAGGTTTTACAATGCACGTTTCGTCGACAACCTAATGGAGGGGATTCATATACATCTTTGAGAAACACAATTCTAGTTATTAGAGAGTTGGCGCAGTACCAAAGCGCGCTAGACTTCGAACATGAAGATTCTCAGTTAGAATTCGGGTAGACGCCCACATTTTTATAATTTACTAAAAACATTTGTAAATACGTTACAACTTGCTCATAGCAGCACTTACTTATATTTGATTCGGGAAATCTCAACAAATATACAAGTTGTGACGCATTTACAGGTGTTTTAAGTGAAAATTACGTGAAGTCACGTGATGATAAAATCAACAAATATAAATTTTATAATTTATTATTTGAATAAATATTTGAAAAAGCTTTATTAACATCCACTATAGGTTTAAAAAATGTATTTGAACTACATTAGGTGAATAAAAACGTATTTTAAAAACGATTGAAAATGTGTACCACATATATATATTTATAGATATATTTACATATCAGGAAAGTGTGAGCTAACAGAAGGAATTTATTAAATAAAAGCTACATTGTTTACTTTTGTGTGGAAATATTTACTCTAGAGGGTAAATCATCATTTAATGTAAATATAAACTTGAAAACTTGTAAGTAAATTTATTTTTTATAATAATTGCTAAATCTGAGAATAATGAGAAAATGAAAATGGAAAAGTAAGTAGTACCTAAATTTATATAGAAATATCTGGTAGATTTTATTATATTTGACGGTGACAATATTTTAACTTCAGTATTAAATGAATACTAATTCTGTGTTCGCCAAGCCAAGTGTTGAAGTTTGACTATTATATAGTTTTCTTCACGCTTGTGAAGTTGCATGTCATTGGTGAAGAACTGTTTTTTATTGCGTTTCAGATTGGTTTTATCGCTTCATTTATAATGAAAGCATATTTAACCAGAATGGTTGTTCACGGAAAGAGAGGTTTGAACTAATAATGGAAGGGTAAAAAATATTGCTACGAAAACTAAGTATTATAAAAATTACCTCATCGCATAATATTTAGTTTTAAAACTAAATTAAAACTATAAGAGAATGTAAAGTTGAAGACGTAATGGTTTGTGACGCACACAAATTAAAAGTGGGAGCTACAAGCGTGGTAGGGAGATAAAATACTCGGACTTGTTATTGCTTGACATTTGCAATTTGCCAGTAACACAGAAGATGAATATATTATTAGGACTCATAGTATTTCCCGCAGAGAATTAGAAAGTCTCCGACTAGAGTCGGAAAGTAATTTTCTTTTGTAGAAAACCTTCAAATCTAATAAGCATAATAAGAAATGTTTTATATGAAATGACGTAACAGCTAAAAAGGTTTTCATATTTGTTTTGTTTGATATAATAAAAATAATAAATAAAATGTTATTTTTAAATAAATATTATGTTTTTCATATTCGTATGTAGTAATTTCTTTTTCTCTTTTGTTTACCTTGTTTTACAGAATTTCCGTTACAGAATAACATAAATTTAGTAATTTCCGAGTTTAATTACATACTAGAACGTATTTTCGCCATTGCAGCATGTTTGTAACAATAACAAAAGCCAATTTAAATATATTCGTTTGTCGCTAGTGGCAGTAGTGACAAAATACGAAAAATGCCAGTTCCAGTGACAATGAATCGATCGGAGGTTGCCTCTGTTGTGATTGAACAGCAAGTCGTAGTCATTGGCCTCCCATTTCTTAAGTCTTCAGGTTGAAACTTTTTCAAGGTTTAAACCCCAATTCCTGCTACATATAAACAGCCTCCAGATAAATCAATGGTTTTATTTTGTTTAACATTAGTTATATTTATACATTTCATTTTTCTTAAAACCTTTCCTAAATCTATATTTTGATTCCTGCCTTATTTTCTTTATTCTACTTTCCCGAGGATATGATTTTTTTTTTCAACACATATATGTTTAAGCAACTTTGACCTTACTAAACGTAGTCTAGATGCGTAGAAGAAATAAAAACACAAATCATTTCATCAGATTTTATATGTAATGTTCTTTGCGTTTACTGCATGGTAATCTGTTTTTATTTTTTTTTTTACAGTAACCTCATTCCTACTTTAATTTTCTCCTCCCTCTTTTCGATTTAAATTTTCTGTCTCATATTTGGCTACTTTTATCTTGTTTTCAATAGTTACATACATTTAACGTGTGGCAAAAACTGATTTTACTTATTGTGTAATTTCTTCTATCATACTGGAAGATTTTTCTTTCCTTACATAAGATGAAAACTTCAATTCGACACTAAGAACATTGTATATTCTGTTAAACTGGCCACTCAATAAAACACTTCTGCATTGCCCCTCCGCATCTCAGCAGCACTTCCATCTTCACGTTTGCTTCTATGTTTGGTAGCAGCAGAGTGTTGTTGATAACATTCTTTCACATAGTATTTTAAGGACTTTGTTGTTTCAAGAGGCCTCCATCGTCAACTTTACTTAGGCATAAGCTTAACACCAACGTCCTATAACCTCGTTGTACCACTAGTCTTATGTCATACTTCATATTTTTTTAACCCTGTTATTTCTTTGCACATTTTTTTATCAACTTACCTGCTAGTACGGCTCGAGGCCACTGTTTACATGGTTGCCACAGAGCATTCAATATACTAATACGTAGTAGACTAAAGGATTGTTATATATTTGTACGTCTCTTAATTCCCAAAATGCGAAAGAATGTGACGCTGTTCGTTTTTTCAATGTGTTTACTTCACACTGTAGAACTATCAACAATTTTTTTTAATGTAAAGAAGTTTTAATTATTTTAATAGAAAGGACAAATACAGTGATCGTGTAACCGGTCAATAATCATGAAAAGACGTCGGCTAGAGATTTTAGCAATTAGATGTAACGCCGCAGAAACTGTATCCATTTGTAAGAGGTTATGATCCCTACGTATCCGGATCCAGAAAATGTATTGACATAGTACAGACGTATGTGTAAAATTAGGGCCAATGAACGATAGATGATATTTTAGACAAATTCTTTTGAATTGTCTTTTATTTATTTTAACTTTTAACGCTATATTTGGAAAAATATTAATAGCACCATTGTAATTCAAAGTGTTCGCGCCATACGTCTAAAGATACAAAGGTACTCGCTCTAAAATGCTACTTACCTTGTATTTAACTTTAATAGGGATACTTTCCTTTGTTTATTTAATAAGGAGTAGATTCACTTTGTATTAATAAAACAAGAGTGAATTTATTACACACTATGAGAAGAGCACATTTGGCAGTATTCCAAAATGTTCAAAGGTCATAAACATGCCCTTTGCAAATGTTTCTAAGTAATGTAACACAACCTAAATAAATTACTCAAAATATAAAGAGAGCTACGTTTATTAATTAATTCTGAAATGTAAACTTTTTGTGCGTAGTAAGTTGTCCCAATCGACTGTAACGTAAATATTACTCTTAAATAGTAATCTCTCCCCTCACACAATACTCCTACAACAATTAAACTAGTAAAGTATTTTACTGAGATAGAAAAGAATAGCTTTTGAAAACAATTTAACTTTAATTTTAGAAATGTGGTGAATGAATTTCTAAACTATGATTCAGAACGTGTTACGTTAACTGCATAAAATCAATAACCTAATACCTTGTAACAAGATTATTGCAGAGGGGGTGCAAGTAATTAGCTAATTACATCTCTGATAACTTAATTGCTTGCGGTTATTAGAGGCAATCAAAACTGTCTACGTTGGAGGAGTTCCCGTCCTTCGGTCTGGTTATGCTTGCATCACATTATCTTTTCCGAACGATTTAATTAAATAACAGCTGTTGGACAATGTATTTACTGTGAAATCATATGATTACTGCGGTGATGAAATATGTTAAGGGCTGGGATCTTAATTAGCTTTACTTTAAATGACACAGAACAGTTGGACTGTATAATAAACCTTGAGTCAAAACTAGTTTATCGATTTTATATCCTCCGAAGCAGTACCGGATCCCCTGCAATGTTTCGTAAAGTCAGATGTGCAATATTGTTAACTAATTTAATTTTAGTGATCGCTACAGAAAGAAAAATGGCAGAACAAGTTTAAGTTTTAAAACTAATTACTAAATCAAAATTGTTAATTTAATAAAATAAGTATTAATGTTACTCTTTTTTTTGTTTTCTTTTATATATATATATATATATATATATATATATATATATATATATATATTTGTCTATATGTTACAGTTTTATTCAAAAACATCAGCTACGAAATTTTTAAAGATATGAAAATAATACGTAAATTTGAGGAGTCAATTATAAATACATACTCAACACCTTAAATCCTTATAAATTATTTTTGACGTAATTTGAATGAATATTTTGTCAAGAAAATAAAAGTAATTTCTAGAGAAATTAGTAACATTTATATTAAAAACTAGCAGAGTATCCGTCCTTCGTCCGGTGTTGACGTATATTTCTATTTATTTAATTTGTATTTGTGTTTGGGTTAAATTTAATTTACTAAAATTAAATCCCAATAAATATATTAAACTATAGTTTATAAACTCACCGACTATTGTCTTGAAAAACCAAAAGAAGGAAAAGCTTCTACTTAAAACATGATGTTTGTAAAGTTTAACTAACCTTCAAAGATGGATAACGAAAAACATTTACTATCAGCTGATTAAGCCAAGTTATAATGGAGTGTATAATAGATAATTTATTGTTAAATGGGTTTTCAAGGTCATCCGGCGGTACCCTGATGGGGTTTAAAAATAAAAATAGGCCTATGGGTTAACCATAACTTAAGAATGTCCATGTAAAATTTCAGCTCAATGTGTTCAGTAGTTTTTACGTGATTGAATAACGCACACACACACACACACACAAACACCACTATATTTTTATTTAATAGTATACATAGTATAGATTAAATCCTAATAAATATATCGAGCTATAAACTTACCGATTATTATTTTGAAAACTAAGAGAAGGAAAAGCTTCTGCTTGTAACATGACATTTCTAAGGTATAGATAACATAAAAAGATGAATAACAACAAAATATTACAATCAGCTGTTTAAATGTGACTTTTACAGGTGATTATTAGGCTACTATGCCAAGTAAAGTATATATTGGAGTTTAGATATTTGAGTGTTAAGGGAGATTTCAAGGCCAGAGGGGTGGTCCCCTGATTGAATTTCTGAATAAAATTGGCGTACGTGTTAACCAGGGACCACGAGAATGTACATGTAAAATTTCAACTCAATGGGTCCAGTAGTTTTTACGTTATTGAGTAACACACACACACACACACCATTACATTTATTCAATGATATTATAGATAAAGGCTTCATATTCGTTGACTATCTACCATTTGAGATAAATGGAAAATCGAAATTAATGAACAACTTTATATTCCTTCTCTAAACTATTTCTTACACCCTAAGGCGAAATAACGATTGTAATGGTTCACTGGAAAAGGGGTGCGATAGTTTCTTCCTAATTACCGTGTCTTGTTAAAACGAAAGTTGCAATCCTAAAGAAATAAGTCTTGCAAAACGTGACTGTACAAACTGACTGGATTCTAAGTTTTAATTAGTGACTTAGCTTTTTATACGTTTTATAAACTCCTGGAAGTGGTGTTACAATAGCAACATGTATCAATAATAAAGAAAAACCAAATCTCTCAAGATATTGATCAACCGCTTGAAAATATTACACAAGGTATATTTTGTTACAAACAATAATTTTTTTTTTATTTAGATGAAAGAAAAAGAAATATCAATGCCTTTAAAATTGACACCATTTTACTTTAGTAAATAAAAACGATTAGCTTTAGAAATTATAATTATAAGAATAAACATTGGAAGCAGCTGTTGGGAGTTGTTCCTTTCCCTCTCTGCACGGAGACTGCTCTAAAGAAACACACTTACGAAGAATCTGACTCCGCCCAACTGATTCACACTTTACATTGCTTGCCTTTTGTGGAGAAGTGATTCAAAAACTGTTGAGAACCAGTTACAGGCTTAAGTTATACATTGCAGCTTTAAGTAACAAAAGGAAATTCTTAATGATGGATAAAAATGTATCACGTTGGTAGTCAATGGCCTCTAGCCTACTGCATACGCTTTTACTTTAAAGTATGTTTACAGTGTTTGTGAAATCATGTTGTAACATCGTAAGAGTTGCTAAATTTGGGCCAGTTTAACTGTAAATGGATCAGATTTTCCCTCTATTAACCTAAAGTACTTCGTCACTTCAATCAGCTCTATATATCATGCTGTTAAATGAATGCATGACCTTTCAAAAAACATAACCCTACTGTATATAATTTTCATGAAGTACGTAGTATATTTGTTTTTATATTTGCATTTTAAATTGATTGCCAGGTAACATTTTGTAATTAAAAATTGTTTAGGAATTATTATTTTATTAATTATCAACATGTTATTAGGAGTTAATAATATCCCACTAATAAAAATAAATAATAACATTAGGAGCTATTATTTCATGTTAATTTCCAATAAGAGTAATAAAAAGTAATGTTGTGTTAGGCTGCATGAGTAAAAGGTCTTACAGATAATGCTTTATCCATGAACATGTGCGTGTTTCTCTTATAGAGAGAATAACAAACAAAGTGACGTGAATCGTAGCAAAATTCTATATTCAGTGTGGCCATTTCCAGCTCTCAGATGACTCTTATTATTCAGGATTTGGAATTTTATCTGTGTTCTTGACGATGGGTAACAGTTAACGTCGTCAGATGGCACTTATTGCAAGTCCAGGGAGTTTTATGTAACCATGGCTCAAAACCCCTTCTCTTTACACTATCTTCTCTTCTCATATATCTTAACTGACTATTTTAACTGACCGGCTGCCGTTGCTGTTTTAAGATAATGCGTTATCGCTGCAAGTCTGTACATGTCTAGCACACGGTCGCCAGCTATGTAGGCCAAAGGTATTCCCTGAAACGACATGGCTTTATTGCTTTGTTTATTATTTTGTAGCATAGACAAATTTTGAGTTTGACAAACATAACCCCTTGTCCCTCTAGTTAGGGTGGGCCTAATACCTGCATAGAGTCGCTCGAACGCGGATACGTCATCAAATATATTAAATCTTGACGTGGGCTTGATAGGTTATGCATTGGTAGATGTACCCTATAGTACCTCCCATATTATACGGTTGCCTGCATGAGGATCAACCTGATAGAGGAGGTGAAAATAGCTCAGATCATAAGGGTTTGGCCTGTGGTTTACAGACATAGTAGGCCCATGTATGTTGGCCTAGCATAGTATGTATGTAGCCTTGCATGCGTATTTGTTTAACACATTATGTGGGCTATCATATATATTGGCTTAACATGGTATATAAGCCTTCACGTCATACAGCGACCGTTTGCGTTGTATTGCGTAAGCCTACCGGGCCCTTGCGTTGTGATTGGTCGATTCAACTTGTTGACTATTTGAACTCGGTGTATAATTGTTGGTCGATTAAAATTAGCGTTTAGTTGGATCGTTGGTCATTTGATCTAACATATCATTTTTTGATGCAGGCCTACCCCTCACTTAAAGCCTTGCTCTAGCGTGAATTTACCTAAGGCCTTTCTCCAGGGTGCCTTTACTTAAAGCCTTGCTCTAGTGTGAATTTACCTCGGGCCTTTCTCCAAGGTGGCTCTAACTAAGGGCCAGGCTTTACCTAAGTCCACACTCCATGGTAGCTTTACCTAAGGCCTGGGTGGCTTTACCTCAAGCACGACTCCAGGATGAATTTACCTAAGGCCAGGTTCCTAGGGCAAGGCTTCGGATTGGCTTTAACCGAGACCGTGCTCCATATTGGTTCTACCTGCTCCTTGGCGGCTTTACCTACTACCTGGTTCCCGGGTGGATTTTACCTAGGACCCCGATCATTTTTGGCAATCTGAAAACAACCCACAGGTGATCCCACCCACACAGCCTACCATAATGGACTCTACACATATCCCGTACCGTCATTTGACCCAACCGATCGAGGTGAACCCGCCCCCGCAACGGTCCATAATGGACTCTACACATATCCCGTAATGTCTGTTGATCCAACCGATCGATTTTTGGCAATTTCCTATTTTATTCAAAAACTACCCCTAGGTAAAACTACCCCTACCGTAGCGATAATGCACTCTAGACTAGCCCTATCAGTCAGGACACATTTTTCAGGTCTGGCACCTTGATCTCATAGATAAACTATAACACTACAGCTTCCCAGACGGGTTTTAAATCTGATTAGGCTATAGCCATCCAATACTCATTCGTTGATGTACCCGTGAAAAATCTATGGTCGATCTTTGTGATTTCAAAATTGTGTTTTCTAGCTTATGAAGAAAATTTTTGTAAAATTGTAAAAAAATGTAAAAGTGTTGATAAACTTATAAAAGATACAGGAACAATATATGCTCAAATGTTAGGATATGTACCATAAATTTTGTAAAGACATAAATTTTACTAGGGAACACCGGGAAACTTCTATCCGATAATACATGATTCTATTTTTTAATTTTGAAACTTGACAAGGTAAAATGACCGATGCAGAAACTAAAGTCCACGTGCTTTGGCTAACAGATGTATTAGTGTTTAATGATATTTATTGCAGCCATTAATTTCCCTGTCAGGAAGAAGGAATATTTAATCAGATTAAAGGTAAATTGGCAATTTCCGTTGCAGGAAGTTCCGTAATTGGAAAAGTGAAAAAGCGACTTAAAGTTGAGAGTGAGTTATGTTTAAGTAAGTGGCTAGCATTCATTCTTTTTTTACGTTAAAATACGACTTATTTAGCATTTGGAAGAGATATTCAAAGACAAATATTTAGCAGTAAATTTCCAATTTTAGATAAAACTACTATTTGGCCGTTTTTTAAAACAAAACTTTTATTTCAACAATATACTTTCACCTT
>JBAIZL010000004.1:51670857-51683357 GCA_036971475.1 Prosapia bicincta
CTACTCTAGTAGAAGGCCGTTGTGCTAACAAAAGGTAACAGCGTGTCAAAGGTCGAATTTATAACAAGTGTTACTCGTCTATGAGTTATCTAACAAGGTTATGTCCGTTGTATACATGTGGGGTGCGATCTTTGTATCAGTGTTTCAAAGTATATTTATTTACATGTTCCAGTAGATTTGTTAGTACACTTTGTTTTAGTGTGATAAAGAGTGCTAAAGGCTAACCAGTGGTTTATTCAGGTTAGAAACATTGTCTTTATCAAAATGCTTTTGAAATGTTGTGTTCGTTGCTGCAATAGCAATACCCTTGATTGTAATTTTATACAATAATTATATATACTTATAATACTAACAAACCTGTAAAATATCCAGTTAGGATAGATTTGTTTGTAATTTTATACAACATTAATATATACCTATATTACCAACATACCTATGATATATCCAGTTAGGATAGATTTGTTTGTAATTTTATACAACATTAATATATACCTATATTACCAACATACCTATGATATATCCAGTTAGGACAGATTTGTTTTTAATTTTATACAACATTATATATACCTATATTACCAACATACCTATGATATATCCAGTTAGGATAGATTTGTTTGTAATTTTATACAACATTAATATATATAACTATATTACCAACATACCTATGATATATCCAGTTAGGATAGATTTGTTTGTAATTTTATACAACATTAATATATAACTATATTACCAACATACCTATGATATATCCAGTTAGGATAGATTTGTTTGTAATTTTATACAACATTAATATATACCTATATTACCAACATACCTATGATATATCCAGTTAGGACAGATTTGTTTTTAATTTTATACAACATTATATATACCTATATTACCAACATACCTATGATATATCCAGTTAGGATAGATTTGTTTGTAATTTTATACAACATTAATATATATAACTATATTACCAACATACCTATGATATATCCAGTTAGGATAGATTTGTTTGTAATTTTATACAACATGAATATATACCTATATTACCAACATACTTATAATAAATCCAGTTAGGACAGATTTGTTTGTAATTTTAAACAACATTCCTACTAAACTGTATTACCAACATACCTATGATATATCCAGTTAGGATAGATTTGTTTGTAATTTTTTAGAACATTATTATATCCCGATATTAAAATACGTCCTTTTCGTACTAAGTTATGTTTGATTAGGTAGTAATTTTGTACAACATTATTATATGCGGATAATATAATAAACCTATGACGTATTAAGTTAAGTTAAGTATTCTATACAACATTACTATATGCCGATATTAAAATATACCTATGAGTTCTAAAATTAGGATACATTTTATTGTAATTTTATTCTCTACTATATGCCGACTAGAACTTTACTAAAATAAATTACTTACTTTCAAAGTGGTGTGTTGGGACTTTTCTGTTTCTTCTGATTTCTAAGTTGCGACGAAAGATACGTTGGGTTAACGTAGACTAATTGCCTTTAAAATAAAACAAAAAACAATTTACAGCAAACGGACAGTGTTCCCTGGGCCGACGTTTCATGGGCTGATAGCTTTGAACACCTCTACAAGTCAGCGACATGAACACTGCACTACCAACCCTAATATCTTTCTGCCAACAATTTTAATTCGTCTAAATAATTATGGCTCTAGCTGTATTTTTAAATTTTAATTCGTTAGCTAAAGATCAACTGGAAATGAAGAAAACTGAATTTGATAATAATTTATTTATTTTCTAAGTCTTAAATATTTGACCAGCAGAAGATGGGAGGTTTATTTTTATCGTTGTTAGTTTTGCCACTTAACAAATAAACATTTGCTGGCTTTCTGATGGGGATTTAGCCGTCATCTATGCTACGTGAAGTTCTGACGAGACGCCGGGACTTTATACACTACATAATGAAAGGATTTGCGCATTCTAAAATCCAACGAATAAGTAAACCCCACTTCCCAAATAACAACTATTAAAGCATACACTTTACTGTTACATTAATTACGTCCTGAAAAACTTATTGAGATAAAACGTTTTTAGCAGTAATAGGTTATCTTAATCAACGTCTCTCAAAGATGGCGAAGATAGCTTAGTGCTGTCAAACATGTACTTATTATCACTGATACACAAAATCACTGTTTTAGGGACAGGCGCTGATTACCTGGACAACACAGTATTCCCTGTTCTTCTTCCTGCCCTTAAGCACGCCCTGGATGCAGCAAAGCAAAATAACTGTTTGCTTGTAAGTACCTATTTCATGTTGTTTTATTGATTATAGGAATAAGGCAGCTAAGAAACACTTCTGATAAGGGCAGCCTTCTATTTTTTTATGATTGGTTTTGTAGTACAATAACACTCAGCAGCTATTCAACGCTGTTCAAGAACTGAAAAGATATAGGATTTCACTTGATTGCGGTTTAGAATACATAACAATCGAAAAATAGTAAACAATTCAAATGTTATTACAAAAACTCTAAAATAATTAGCTAACAAATTCACTGATTCTGTTTTGAAAAGAAAAGAACTATTGTTAATCCATTTTTTCATATGTTTACAAGTAATCAACCAGATGTTTTAGATTAATTAACGAACCTAATTTCTTGACTAGAGCAATATTGTATCTCTTTGTACAACATTTTTATTAAAATGACTTTCTTTGCTATAGATTCAGAAATCCCGATTTAATGGAATTGATTATTTGGCAGAACTTTTGTGGAACCGCAATCCTAAGCATTCAGACAGAAAATGTTACACTGAGATCTTTGAAATACCATTCGCCATTAAAATACTAAAAGAAAAGTAAGTATTTTCTTCATTTACGAATGGTTTATTTATAATTTTGAAAAACCTTCAAGGAACTAGTTATCAAAATAGGTAGCATGCTTACTCATCAAATACTGGACCCATGTTGAGATATTGTTGGCACAAATTCACTCGGCTTCTCTAGAGAATATATCTAAATATAAATATAAATATTTAGTTACTATTCCAACAAAGTTGGCTATTTATATTAAAAAGGAGATAAAATTAGCTTCACTAAAATAAATATGTTTATATATTTAATTCTGCTCAGAGAAATTACATTTTTTAAAGTGTAACAAGAATAAAGAGAAGCCAAAGCAGCTGCTATGTGTATGATGTCCCTTCCCTACTTCTTCGCCCTTGTATAAATCATTTGGGGACAGAACTATGTCATTATAATAAATAAACTATCAAAAACTCTAATAAAGTAAATTTGTTACAAGATTACTAGAATGGGTTTTTAAATATGTTTGTAAGAAACAACTAGCCTACATACACAGTTAGTGGTTTAGCTGTTGTTTAGCCTTTTTTTAAAGCTGTACATCTCACTGGAAATTCATAGCATTTTCTTTAAGAACATTCTGAAATATCCAAACCTAACATTTTATCAAAAATAGAAATGTATAGAATTATTAATAAATACATAAAAACCTCTTTCCACAAACTTTCTTTATTTTACCCTTATGTACATTTCAGTTACCATGTAACCATCCTCTGAAAGACTTTGTATGTTAAAAAGACTTTTTATGTTATCTCTCTGAGGATGGTTACTTGGTAACTGAAATGTACATACGGGTAAAATAAAGAGTTTGTGGTTAAGAGGTTTTTATGTATTTATTATTAAATTCAACCACAGTATATAACTTAAATTTATTCATACGAGCTATGCTCTGTGGAATCAGGTTGTTTGCAGATCAAACTTTACTCTGGCTTAGTATTGCTTGTACAGTAGTATTGTAATAGTAAATCCTAATTCTGAATGTATATCAGACAATTTTTCTTACAATATAATAAAACTTTATTGAAAATATCAAGTTTTTTTACACACCTTGTTAATAATGGCAGAGCCTGTATTAGTAAACCAATTCTGATATTACAATACCAATTCGTATATTAGTGATAATTTTCCTAGTGATTATAGTGTTGTAATGATATTCCATGACTTACAAGTGTAAACAAACAAGAGACAGGAGCCATACAGAATGTCCTAATTTTTGTTTCTCTTTTTTTTTAAATTTTTTAAAATTTTTCTGAGAGAGTAAAGTTTATAAAAGTATGTCTTTTATGAAATGTCATTTCCATTATTGATGTATAGTTTATTCGGTTTGGACCAATTTAAAATTTATGGGCTCTTACAAATACCTTTAAAAACAAATTACCTGTAACTGGGCGCTTGGTATTTAGTATAGAAATTGTGCATTAAAATATAGTTTATTAAAGAAGATAAATATGGTATAATCAAACACAACGCTTCAAACTTTACCAGTGAACTTCTTGCAATTAAGGAGGCACTTACCTTGTATCTGTCCAATCCGGAATTTCTGTCGACGGAAGGATTAGTTATTTTTTCTGACTCAAAAGCTGCCTTAGAAGGAATCAAAAATGGAGAAACTAACATCACCTCTGTCATCAATATCCTACTGGAAAATTTGCATTGAAATGGGAAATCCTGCTTGCTGCAATGGATACCTGCTCATGTGAATATTGAGGGAAACGAATGTGCGGATTCGTTGGCCAAAGAAGGCAGAAACTCTGACCAACATTGCCCTACTATAACGCTTACATACGCAAATTCAGTTGCAAAGTACAGACTTCTGCTCCATTCCTTCAGAAAACCCCTTATTGTCGATTTTGATGGTCCCAGAATCCTTACGTCAACAATTGCAAGACTTAGGACAAACCATTTTTAAGGAATGAAGATTCTTCCAGACAAGACCAGAACATATATCTCCAGAACATATATTAAATAATTATTTAATATAAGTATTTCTTGAGTATTATATTACTTTCTTGAGTAATAATATAATATTATATTATATTTCTTGAGTAAAAACTTACGAAGCATTGCCAAGCCAGCAGTCCGTCAGCTGCATTAGATATTTCCCATCAAAGCCATCATGTTAGGTCCTTGTCTTTATAGTGTCTTAATAGTCCCGTATTTATGTGTTCAACATTATTTATTAAGTACTGCAAGTTAAGCTACAAAAAAGTGTTAATTTCTACATTTTCAGCCCACGACCTGTTTATCCTAAATCATGGTTGTGGAGTGAAACTGAAGCCGCAACTGTTATACAAGCAGGAATTAGGGGTTTTCTTGTCCGTTGCAGACCTGACGTCCAAGAAATGCGGGACTTTTGGAAGGTACGTTTGACAGGTTACTCTATGATTCATAGTTCAACTTATGGTTCGAATCCTAGGAAAATATGTTAGTAAAGTAAAGTTTCGATAATTCGAGGTAGTTGGGACCGAAATTACCGAAAACTAGAATTATACGGAAATACGCACCCGTGAATTAGAAAAAGTAGGAATTTTAATGAACAATTGTAACATAGGTAACTAAAAATGCCCTAAATACGTTTATATGCACTAAATAGAACTTTATATGAACTTCGTAGAAGCCCGATTCATTTCTTTATCAAACCTTATTGATACAAACATTTCTTGGAAGCCCGATTCATCATTTTCTTTTGAATAGATAAAATAGGCTCAGTTAGAAATAGGCTGGAATTATACGGTAGCTCGAAAATCGGGCCTCCGCATCCTTCTATAACTCTAGGAGAAGACAGCCAAAGTACATTAGAATCTCGTAAATCCTAGTCCCGATATTTCGAGCTTCCGTATAATTCGAGCCTGTTTCTATTTGATCTAACTTTATCAATTTGAAAGGAAATAAGACAGGCGTCCAAGAAACGTCCGTAAATATAACAGCCATTAATAAAATGAATTTGGTGCTCGAGAGATATTTATATTAATACGTCATGCAAAGGAAATTATTGAGGCTTCTTAATAATGTGTATATCAATATAGTATTTTTCTTCCCAATTCTGTGGTTGTTGTTGTTGTTGTCGTTGTTATGTTGTTGCACATGCTGGCTGTTATGTTGTGTTTGAATGTCCCGTATCAGTTATGTTTAGATGACTGAAGGTCAATGGGCCATAAATATCTTTCTTTATTTACGCTGTAAGTTTTGACAGTCAACAAATATCCCTGCACAAATGTCTAGTCTTGTGCGTGACATATCAAAAAATAAACTCTCTTTGTAGCAAACAATGAGGACTCTCGTGGTTAGCTGGATTGGTCTTTATTCCCTCTATTAATAAAACCAGTTCGGGCCTTACCACATTGATCTGGAAATGAGAGGTTTTACTGTATCACGGTTCATTAGAAGTCCTACTTTTGCTAATTACCAGGAACATTTCCATGTAATCCGAGGAGTAATCCAAAAGTCCCATTCATCTCGAACTATCGAGACTCTATTGTATAAACTTCGTAGAGATGTAATGACTATTCGTTTTTTACTTTTTCAATTCTTAGAAATAGTATCATGAGTGAATAAAATTAAGGTGAGATAAAAAATTAATTAAGAAATAGACAACAAGAAATTGTAAATTCAAACTGTACGACCATTTTCAAAGCTATATAATTACCAAACAGGTGTAAGGATGCTGGTGAGACCACATGAGGAGGGGAGTATAGTCAGTGTAAATGCTGGAATATTATTAGGTCAGGGAGGTAATTAAGACAGATTATTTATTTACATTAAAACACAAGTTTAATTTTCTTTTTCTTTACAATTGCAATATGAAAATATATATTTCCTAACACTATTACCTACAATTTTAGTATCAAATTATTATATTGAACAACGTCTTTAATATAATTTATTTTTTTATAAAAACGTCTTGTATTAAGTGGTGCATTAATTGTTCTGTTAATCAAACTATTAAATATTGCTATCTCATGTTTATTACAATGCTTGGAGCTATTTAAAATATATTTATTATTGTAAGTTTCCTATGAATATCAAATTAACTGTATTATTTCGTTCTTTTAATACATATCTAAATATATTAAACAATTATTATTTTTCAATTCGTAAGTAAACTTGATAGAACTGGGGATTCTATTAATTTTGTTTACAAAAAGCATCAACGATAGATTTACTGCTGTCAAAAACAACAGATAAAGCGTCTACAGATCTTAACCAAACTCTACTACAATATGTAACTCTCCTCTAAATTTTCGTCACATCTCATACAAAGCTCGGCAATAAAAGGATACAAATTGCAGTAACTGTCAAAATACTTTCCGAACAAGTTTTAGTAATGCTTCTTTAATTTCCAAAAACAAAAAATGCAAAGTTTCCAGTATGAGTTGGTTAAAGAAGAATGGCATTACCTTTACCAAAATCCAAGATGTAAATGAATTTCCCTATGCAATTGCATGAACACAACTTATTTCATTTATTTTCAAGTCTCTCGATTTTAGTTATGATACAGGAAGCACTTTAGCCTCAAACCAGATTCAATTTTTAAAGTTATGATTTTGATTCATTTAGTTAGGTCTCTTCACAAGCTCCAATTGATTATGTTTAGACCTTGGTTCATTCTTCTCATATCTTTACATTTATCACAAAAGTCACATATTTTACAAATTGTAAGTGTTGATTTATTAATAACTAAAAATTTAATTGTAATGTTATTTTCCCAAATCTAAAGTTATTAATAAGGGTCGTTCTCAAAATAACAGAACTATTTAAGTCCCTTGCAAAGTCCTCCTTTTTCAGAAGTTTTTTAAATATGCAATTCAAGTGGGAACAAATAATTAAATGAGTAGCAGTTTTTCATTATAAACATGGTTTTAATTAATTCACTTGTGATCACTATATATAAAATGTGTTTGACCCCAATTTTCCCCTCACCTTCTTGGACACAACTAAACTAGGGAAATTTCACACACCATTGTTGGCACCACTATCTACATTTAGAGGGAAACAATACAAATTTTTCTTTCCCTGGTGTTTTTCTATTGGATGTTTGTTGCTTGGTTATTTATATAAAAATCAGATAAACAGTTTGTCGAGATCAGCATCTTGCCTCCGAATACAAAAAATAAAGGTAAGGATTAGTATTACAAATATTTGTTATCATTGATGCGTTGTATATTTATAAAATCTATTGAAATCATAAGAATGACGACCCCTAAAACTTATGAATCAAGAAGAGCATTAGCCAATATTAGGTTCTATACCTAAAAATGTAATTTGTATATTTTAAATTTGAAGTTTGCAAAAAACTTCTTACTAACTGAGAAAGTTGTGTTATTTTGAGAATTACCCATATTAATTGTACACATACTTCATAATGGACTGCCTATTGTGTGTACCAAAGTTATAGTTTTATTTTCCTTTTACAATTTCCATCTTTAAAAGTATATATGTATTTAAAACATAATACACACAACCTCTAAACATAAATATTTTTATTCTAGTCTTATGTACATTTTGGTTACAAAGTATGTATTGTCATGTCTCTGAGGATGGTTAATTTGTAACCAAAATGAACTTAAACTAGAATTACAAAATTTGTGGTTACAGGTTATATGTATATATTATTATTATTTATTTATAATAAACTATAATAAATTATTAGTGATATTACCAAGTAATTAGTGATATGTATTTCAACCCAATATTACAACTTAATATTGACTTTTCAGACCCTAGCTCAAGAAAAATTGGAAAAAGTATCAAGTTCTGAAGAAACCAAATAAATTTTCATTATTTTCAGATGTGTTTGGCTTTTCTATGAATCGTAAAGGTATTAAAATCAAGTTTTTCAATAAAAGCAATATTTTTGAAGTATTTATTGCCTTATTACTTGCATATCAGAGTTTATGGTTACTTATTTACAACTACAGCTAGAAATAATATTTTCCTACGAATTAATAGTATGAACCAACACATTCTCACTGTTGCTGCTATTGTAATGCTAAAATAATATGAAAGTGATAGGAAAGTTGAAGTTGCGTTTAATTAGGAGGTCTTTAAATTAATGTCGAAGGAATTTTAAGGTAATTTCAATAAACTTTGACCTTTCAAGTCGACAACTTTGGGACATGGCAGCTCGGGTAATACATAATTTTTGTTCAACAAAACGTTTGAAGAGATAACGGCAACTAATATCGTAATGATTAATAATATTTGCTTACTATTTTTGTTAGTTTAGTGACCTTAAACAACGCAATATATGGCTGTGCACAAGTTATTCACTACAAAAACATAATACTCACAAATATGCGTGTTTAAGGACTCCTTTACCTTATCCCAACAGTATTATATTTACAATTTTAAAATGGGTTGTCGTAGCAGATAATATACGCAGACTATTATGTGTATATCAATCTAATTAAAATTTTTAATTTAGTTGTTATTTTCGTATTTTTTCTTCAATAAAAATTATACATGTTAAATGTTTTCTAAAAGTATTTTAATTCTTCTAAAAAAATATATATATATGTGTGTGTGTGTGTGTGTGTGTGTGTGTGTGTGTGTATGTATGTATGTAAGTATGTATATATGTATGTACAACTTAACTAGTTCGGCGTAATGTAAACGGATTTAGGGAAAATCTGGATGACGAAGAATCCATTTAATATAGAATTTTTAAGACGTAATAAGCCCCTGCAAAATCGTAGATACTATTACACTTATGATGTTGTGCATTGCTGGTGTACTATCAGTTTTGTAGTTGGAGTAATAAATTGTATTATTACAGAAAACAGTAATTTGAGTTAATATGAATAGTAAAGACCAGTGTTAATATGAATAGCACCTCCATCAAAACCTAATGAGATTTTGAATTTCATTGATTAAGGCATTAAAACATTACACTTTTGTTCTGTTAATTATTTATAGAAAAGCACGTGAAATAATCCGTAAATATTGTTTCTTTACGGAAATTTCGGACAACCGACGATCAGACACTATATATATATATATATATATATATATATAAACCAAATTTATTTTGTAGCAATATTATTTTTTTGCAATTTAGGTACAATTATTCATTTTATTAATTATTTTCTTTACAATTAAAAAAAATAATAAATTCTGTACTTCATAACAAATTATACAATTGTGTAAAGATTTATTATTTTACTGCAAATATTCCTGTAAGAATGATATAATGCAAAAAAATATTCTGTTAAATCTAACAATAACTTTGTTTTCAATTGCATTTCTTTGTTACGTTGAGAAGAAGGAAAGCTGCTAATGGTCGAAAGATGGAATTAAACGCATCATACTAAATCATTAGTCTATGCATTCGTTTATTTCATGTTAAGTAGGCTATTTAATAAAAATGTGTTATGTCATAATGTTATAACTAAATAACCAACATCCAACTTCAAATACATAAATTGGTTTGTAAATTAATAAATAAGAATGAACACCATCTAATACATGCGTTTCAATTGCTAAGTCATCATCATCAGTAAGTACAACTAAAGAAAAATTTAAACTATAATGATAGAGCTTGGCTATTGAGATCAATTCACTAAGGTAAATACTGACACGTTACAAGGAGTTGTGTAATTTATGTTGTAATTAAAATAATTAGTGTGAACCCAACCCGATGAAGGCAATACGGAGGTCGAAACGAGTTAGTAATTAGTAATTAGTTGGAGTTTGAATAAACTCAAATATTAAAATAAATATTATTTTGTATTTACTTTTCTAAATTTTAAACTGTAGTTTTAGCTTGGATATCTTTGATATTCACTGAAGATAACTTTGACAGTGAAACCTTATGGCGATATAAATTAATAATTGTTCTTTACTATTTCTTTTCTACGTTTGATAAACTTAACTTTTGGTGTAACTTAATCATCAAAGGGTAAGTTAATTTCCTTATTTAAGTTTTTCTTAAGGCTTCTAAAGAAAAATAAATACAGTAATACAAACTATTGAAATTCCTAACAAACTCGTTTTTACTTCTGTTAGGCATATTTACCTGAATGTGTATATTCAAATACATTTTTCTGCCTTTCATAACATCACAATATTTTCCATTGTTTATGTGTTTCGTAATTATACCGTTTTAAAAACTTAAATCGTACTATTTTGAATTAAATTAGTACTCTTTTAAAATAGTACTAGTTTTTAAAATGGAGTCATTCCGAAACGCATCAACGAAGGAGAATATTGTAATGTTATGAAAGGCATACAAATCTACTCAAAATATATTCTATTTTATGTAATACATTCGCAGCAAAGACATGTTTGACGTTTTACCTCTAATTACCGATAAGCAATAATTCCATTTAGGACATTTTCACTCTAATATCTTTAGCAGAGTATCCTAAATCTATTTGTATCATTCAAGTGTATACATGGTACAAAATAAACTTAGGTCGGGACGAGTTCTGTACTAATTAATGTCTGCACTGTGACATGTCTGAGCAATCAGTCCTAAGTTGTTTCTCTCTTTTGTCATGAATTTCGACTGGAAATTTTATAAATCAACCACCACCAGCATTATATATATATTTATCAGACCCAAAAAGGTTAATTGCGGTGATAACAAAAGTTGCTTGACAAAGCTGTAAAAACAGTGATATAAGAAAATGAAAAGCTTTTATAATTTTCGAATTTCACTTTATTCCAGCTAAAAAAAATCGGAGAGTAATTGAAAAATCGCTATTTATTGTACCAAACATACCAAAACTATGAGCAATGGGGTTTTCGCGATCTGTTTATGTAGAAGTTGATAAACCTTTACTATGCGGACATTAAATATGGAGTAATCAGGCATAATTGGAATATAAAAAGCTATTTTATTAAGCATCGACGAAAGTGTATTATAATTTGTGTTTTATATCTTTAGTCAACGAATTAATTCAGTGAAAAGCTGTGATTGCTATTACTGCCACCAGATGTCACTCTCTGTATCTTTGTTTTATTTATTATTCTATACGTATAAAACAAACACTAACATTGAGAAAATAACATTGAATACACAAAATTTAAATAAATCGTAGCTTATACTTTATTTTACCGTGGCAAAGGTTGAAATAAGTTTATAAAAAGTTAATGAAATAAAGTTTGCCCGAATCAGACACGTAAAAGAAAGATAAGTTTCGCCGGTCATCATAGAGAACAAAGTACAAGAGGTAATCTTTCCCTAAATTTGTACAACTTGCAATATACTTTCTAATTATTGCACAATAAATAACTCCTTACTTTAGGAGTACTATTAAAGTTTTGAGAATGGACTTAATCCGAAACGTGTCAACAAAACAATATACTTTATTGCTAGAAAGGCAGAAAATGTACTAAAATGTTTACAAATGGTCCGAACAAAAGGGAGTATATTGATAGTTTCAAGTTATATTTACACGTCTTTTATAAACGAAAACAGTAAAGAATGGAACTAATTTCATGTGATCATCATTAGAAAGAGAACAATAGTGGCAAAGACACATAATATACCCTAGTTTGGTGTATTAAATGGTCATTACACCTGAACCTATATATATGTGCACCTTTTTAAGACATATGTATTGTTTTTTTTTTCACTATTATTTAAGACTATTAAAATGTTTTCTTTATTGGAACAATATTAAACTATTAACCAATGTATTGGAATATTTAAAAAAGGAAAATAAGTCATT
>JBAIZL010000004.1:51688357-51713357 GCA_036971475.1 Prosapia bicincta
CCAAACTGGGCCTTATTTTACATTTATTATAATTTTAAATTACTACCCTTTATCTAGAGGAGGGGTTCTCAAACTTGGGGGGGGGGGCAGGTTATTGAAAAGTTAAACCATGTTCGTATCTTTCTGTTTCGTAATCACGGAGGTTTATAATTTAATAATGAAATCTGATTGAATACTTGTGTTGTCGAGTTACAGTGAAGACCAATATAAGAGAATACTTCCCACCCGCAGACAAAACGTTTTACTGGATCCGTGACCCCTTTTCGTTTGATGCTATTGAAACTTTGAGCATCCTGACATTCCAGAAGGTACGACTGATTGAACCATCATGTGATCCGACGTTAAACTAAATATTTCAGTGCTAAATTGTTAGATTTTTGGATCGGTGTTGGAAAGGAGTACCAACAACTTTCAAAAACTGCTCTAAAATTCTTATTGGGGTTTCAACTACATAACTATGTGAGACAGGGTTTCCGAGCCTAACATATCTAAAAAGTAAGTACAGAAACAAGCTTAATGTTGAGGACGATTTAAGGTTATACTCAACAAAACTTGAGCCGAACATTGAGGAACTATGTAAAAAAAAGCAAGAGCATTCTTCTAATGCGTTTTAAATATATTTTAAAAAATATATTGTGCTTTTGATACAAAACTTGTTTTTAATTTAAAAACAACAAGAGGGTACACAAACTTTTAATTTTTCAATAGGGGATCCAGTATTTGAAAAATATTGAGAACCTATGATCTAGAAATCAACATGATTATAAATTTGACATTTAGGCTGTAATAGTTTTATATAGAAATACTGTTTTATTGCATAGTCGACTTTGTAGTGAGATCATGATATGATGACATTATTTACAAAAAATATCATTATTTGAACTCAAAACAATATAAAGAGTATATTTTCAAATCAACTTTCTGATCATAATGTTTTGCGATTTGTTTTCATAGTTATTAGATATAGGTTCTGTTACCAAAATAAATTTTAAAAAAACAAATATTTAATGGCTATAGGAAAAATAAACCACATTTATATATTTACGTATCAGTGTAAGGATGACCATAAAATTGGTCATGGGTTGAAACCACAAACTTTTGAAATTAAACTAAACGTTTTAATGATTTTTAAATACAAATAAGAAAGTAGTTAATACGATTGGTTAGAGAGATCGTGAGAGAAAAATTCCAAACTTTAGCATGCTTTACTTCAAATCGTCACCCCCCCCCCCCTTGCCCTGGTAACCTTCTCCCAGAAACAATTTCTTTAGAATTCTATAAAATATAATTGATGTAAAGTAGTGAAATTCAGTAATAGAACTAAATTATGTTAGAGCTGTAAAAATAATAACCTAATAAACATTCTATTACACTTGCATATAGTGGCACTTAATTTTTTTGTTTTTGAGGACGGCCGTTTTTGAGATATGTTCCATTGTCAACTCAGAGTGAAACTGACTTATTGGTTGTTTTAGGTTAGGCGGGTTGGGATATTAGGGTAAGGGTATGGGGGTATTTTCAAAGTTGTTGGGGGTTTTAATGAGAAAAAGTCTGTCAGTTAAAATGTAATTTAGTTTTAAGTATGTGTGTTGGGTGTAGTTTGAAACGTTTGCATATTTCGTATTATTCGGTTGTGTATCGTTGGTTATTTTCGTTATGTTTGTGAAGAGTTTGTAGGTTTTATATTATGTGTATGTAGTTATATGGCTTATGAATAACAGATGTTCGACGAAGATTGATTGGGTGTTTTTGTTTGTGAGTGCTTTTATGTGTTCTTTGTCAAAAATGACCTCCATGATTGGAATACTTAATAACTTGGTCAAGAACTGTAGATTAGTTTGAAAGCACGGAAGAAGTTGTGTATGTCTTCGTTTAGCCTGTTGGGTTTATATTATTTGTTGTGTATGGAGTAGGTTATTTTGTAATTAAGCGTTAGGTTATGAGTTTTTGGTGATCTGTGCAATATTTTTAAGTGTTATAGGTTTGTCTTGTTGCCTCATTTTTATCTTTGTCTTGCTACAAGTTTTATCTACTTGTTTCTCTAACGGTATGTATGCACTTGTTTGTCTGACGATGTTTTTATACTTGCTTGTCTAACGGTGTTTATGTACTTGTTTGTCTAACGGTGTTTATGTACTTGTTTGTCTAACGGTGTTTATGTACTTGTTTGTCTAACGGTATTTATGTACTTGTTTGTCTAACGGTGTTTATGTACTTGTTTGTCTAACGGTGTTTATGTACTTGTTTGTCTAACGGTGTTTATGTACTTGTTTGTCTAACGGTGTTTATGTACTTGTTTGTCTAACGGTGTTTATGTACTTGTTTGTCTAACGGTGTTTATGTACTTGTTTGTCTAACGGTATTTATGTACTTGTTTGTCTAACGGTGTTTATGTACTTGTTTGTCTGACGGTGTTTATGTACTTGTTTGTCTAGCGGTGTTTATGTACTTGTTTGTCTAACGGTGTTTATGTACTTGTTTGTCTAACGGTGTTTATGTACTTGTTTGTCTAACGGTATTTATGTACTTGTTTGTCTAACGGTATTTATGTACTTGTTTGTCTAACGGTATTTATGTACTTGTTTGTCTAACGGTATTTATGTACTTGTTTGTCTAACGGTATTTATGTACTTGTTTGTCTAACGGTGTTTATGTACTTGTTTGTCTAACGGTGTTTATGTACTTGTTTGTCTAACGGTGTTTATGTACTTGTTTGTCTAACGGTATTTATGTACTTGTTTGTCTAACGGTATTTATGTACTTGTTTGTCTAACGGTGTTTATGTACTTGTTTGTCTAACGGTGTTTATGTACTTGTTTGTCTGACGATGTTTTTATACTTGCTTGTCTAACGGTGTTTATGTACTTGTTTGTCTAACGGTGTTTATGTACTTGTTTGTCTAACGGTATTTATGTACTTGTTTGTCTAACGGTGTTTATGTACTTGTTTGTCTAACGGTGTTTATGTACTTGTTTGTCTAACGGTGTATATGTACTTGTTTGTCTAACGGTGTTTATGTACTTGTTTGTCTAACGGTGTTTATGTACTTGTTTGTCTAACGGTGTTTATGTACTTGTTTGTCTAACGGTATTTATGTACTTGTTTGTCTAACGGTGTTTATGTACTTGTTTGTCTGACGGTGTTTATGTACTTGTTTGTCTAACGGTGTTTATGTACTTTTTTGTCTAACGGTGTTTATGTACTTGTTTGTCTAACGGTATTTATGTACTTGTTTGTCTAACGGTGTTTATGTACTTGTTTGTCTAACGGTGTTTATGTACTTGTTTGTCTAACGGTGTTTGTGTAATTGTTTTTCTAACAGTCTTTGTGTACTCGTTTGTCTGACGATGTTTGTGTACTCGTTTGTCTAACGGTGTGTGTACTTAATTGTCTAACGGTGTTTGTGTCCTTGTTTGTCTAACGGTGTTTGTGTACTTGTTTGTGTAACGGTGTTTGTGTACTTGTTTGTCTAACGGTGTTTGTGTATTTGTTTGTCTAACGGTGGTATTGTACTTGTTTGTCTAACGGTCTTTTTGTACTCGTTTGTCTAACGGTGTTTGTGTACTTGTTTGTCTAACGGTGTTTGTGTCCTTGTTTGTCTAACGGTCTTTGTGTACTCGTTTGTCTAACGGTGTTTGTCTACTTGTTTGTCTAACGGTGTTTGTTTACTTGTTTATCTAACGGTGTTTGTGTACTTGTTTGTCTAACGGTGTTTGTTTACGTGTTTGTCTAACGGTCTTTGTGTACTCGTATGTCTAACGGTGTTTGTGTACTTGTTTGTCTAACGGTGTTTGTGTAATTGTTTGTCTAACGGTGTTTGTGTACTTGTTTGTCCAACGGTTGTGTTTACTTGTTTGTATAACGGTGTTTGTGTACTTGATTGTCTAACAGTGTTTGTGTACTTGTTTGTCTAACGGTGTTTGTGTACTTGTTTGTCTAACGGTGTTTGTTTACTTGTTTGTCTAACGGTGTTTGTGTACTTGTTTGTCTAACGGTGTTTATGTACTTGTTTGTCTAGCGGTGTTTATGTACTTGTTTGTCTAACGGTGTTTATGTACTTGTTTGTCTAACGGTGTTTATGTACTTGTTTGTCTAACGGTGTTTATGTACTTGTTTGTCTGACGGTGTTTATGTACTTGTTTGTCTAACGGTGTTTATGTACTTGTTTGTCTAACGGTGTTTATGTACTTGTTTGTCTGACGGTGTTTATGTACTTGTTTGTCTAACGGTGTTTATGTACTTGTTTGTCTAACGGTGTTTATGTACTTGTTTGTCTAACGGTATTTATGTACTTGTTTGTCTAACGGTGTTTATGTACTTGTTTGTCTAGCGGTGTTTATGTACTTGTTTCTCTAACGGTGTTTATGTACATGTTTGTCTAACAGTGTTTATGTACTTGTTTGTCTAACGGTGTTTGTGTAATTGTTTTTCTAACAGTCTTTGTGTACTCGTTTGTCTAACGGTGTTTATGTACTTGTTTGTGTAACGGTGTTTGTGTACTTGTTTGTCTAACGGTGTTTGTGTACTTGTTTGTCTAACGGTGGTATTGTACTTGTTTGTCTAACGGTCTTTGTGTACTCGTTTGTCTAACGGTGTTTGTGTACTTGTTTGTCTAACGGTCTTTGTGTACTCGTTTGTCTAACGGTGTTTGTCTACTTGTTTGTCTAACGGTGTTTGTTTACTTGTTTGTCTAACGGTGTTTGTGTACTTGTTTGTCTAACGGTGTTTGTTTACTTGTTTGTCTAACGGTCTTTGTGTACTCGTATGTCTAACGGTGTTTGTGTACTTGTTTGTCTAACGGTGTTTGTGTAATTGTTTGTCTAACGGTGTTTGTGTACTTGTTTGTCCAACGGTTTTGTTTACTTGTTTGTATAACGGTGTTTGTGTACTTGTTTGTCTAACAGTGTTTGTGTACTTGTATGTCTAACGGTGTTTGTGTACTTGTTTGTCTAACGGTGTTTGTTTACTTATTTGTCTAACGGTGTTTGTGTACTTGTTTGTCTAACGGTGTTTATGTACTTGTTTGTCTAGCGGTGTTTATGTACTTGTTTGTCTAACGGTGTTTATGTACTTGTTTGTCTAACGGTGTTTATGTACATGTTTGTCTAACGGTGTTTATGTACTTGTTTGTCTAACGGTGTTTATGTACTTGTTTGTCTAGCGGTGTTTATGTACTTGTTTGTCTAACGGTGTTTATGTACTTCTTTGACTAACAGTGGTTATGTACTTGTTTGTCTAACGGTGTTTGTGTAATTGTTTTTCTAACAGTCTTTGTGTACTCGTTTGTCTGACGATGTTTGTGTACTCGTTTGTCTAACGGTGTGTCTACTTAAATGTCTAACGGTGTTTGTGTCCTTGTTTGTCTAACGGTGTTTGTGTACTTGTTTGTGTAACGGTGTTTGTGTATTTGTTTGTCTAACGGTGTTTGTGTACTTGTTTGTCTAACGGTGTTTATGTACTTGTTTGTCTAACGGTGTTTATGTACTTGTTTGTCTAACGGTATTTATGTACTTGTTTGTCTAACGGTGTTTATGTACTTGTTTGTCTAACGGTGTTTATGTACTTGTTTGTCTAACGGTGTTTGTGTAATTGTTTTTCTAACAGTCTTTGTGTACTCGTTTGTCTGACGATGTTTGTGTACTCGTTTGTCTAACGGTGTGTGTACTTAATTGTCTAACGGTGTTTGTGTCCTTGTTTGTCTAACGGTGTTTGTGTACTTGTTTGTGTAACGGTGTTTGTGTACTTGTTTGTCTAACGGTGTTTGTGTATTTGTTTGTCTAACGGTGGTATTGTACTTGTTTGTCTAACGGTCTTTTTGTACTCGTTTGTCTAACGGTGTTTGTGTACTTGTTTGTCTAACGGTGTTTGTGTCCTTGTTTGTCTAACGGTCTTTGTGTACTCGTTTGTCTAACGGTGTTTGTCTACTTGTTTGTCTAACGGTGTTTGTTTACTTGTTTATCTAACGGTGTTTGTGTACTTGTTTGTCTAACGGTGTTTGTTTACGTGTTTGTCTAACGGTCTTTGTGTACTCGTATGTCTAACGGTGTTTGTGTACTTGTTTGTCTAACGGTGTTTGTGTAATTGTTTGTCTAACGGTGTTTGTGTACTTGTTTGTCCAACGGTTGTGTTTACTTGTTTGTATAACGGTGTTTGTGTACTTGATTGTCTAACAGTGTTTGTGTACTTGTTTGTCTAACGGTGTTTGTGTACTTGTTTGTCTAACGGTGTTTGTTTACTTGTTTGTCTAACGGTGTTTGTGTACTTGTTTGTCTAACGGTGTTTATGTACTTGTTTGTCTAGCGGTGTTTATGTACTTGTTTGTCTAACGGTGTTTATGTACTTGTTTGTCTAACGGTGTTTATGTACTTGTTTGTCTAACGGTGTTTATGTACTTGTTTGTCTGACGGTGTTTATGTACTTGTTTGTCTAACGGTGTTTATGTACTTGTTTGTCTAACGGTGTTTATGTACTTGTTTGTCTGACGGTGTTTATGTACTTGTTTGTCTAACGGTGTTTATGTACTTGTTTGTCTAACGGTGTTTATGTACTTGTTTGTCTAACGGTATTTATGTACTTGTTTGTCTAACGGTGTTTATGTACTTGTTTGTCTAGCGGTGTTTATGTACTTGTTTCTCTAACGGTGTTTATGTACATGTTTGTCTAACGGTGTTTATGTACTTGTTTGTGTAACGGTGTTTGTGTACTTGTTTGTCTAACGGTGTTTGTGTACTTGTTTGTCTAACGGTGGTATTGTACTTGTTTGTCTAACGGTCTTTGTGTACTTGTTTGTCTAACGGTGTTTGTGTACTTGTTTGTCTAACGGTCTTTGTGTACTCGTTTGTCTAACGGTGTTTGTCTACTTGTTTGTCTAACGGTGTTTGTTTACTTGTTTGTCTAACGGTGTTTGTGTACTTGTTTGTCTAACGGTGTTTGTTTACTTGTTTGTCTAACGGTCTTTGTGTACTCGTATGTCTAACGGTGTTTGTGTACTTGTTTGTCTAACGGTGTTTGTGTAATTGTTTGTCTAACGGTGTTTGTGTACTTGTTTGTCCAACGGTTTTGTTTACTTGTTTGTATAACGGTGTTTGTGTACTTGTTTGTCTAACAGTGTTTGTGTACTTGTATGTCTAACGGTGTTTGTGTACTTGTTTGTCTAACGGTGTTTGTTTACTTGTTTGTCTAACGGTGTTTGTGTACTTGTTTGTCTAACGGTGTTTATGTACTTGTTTGTCTAGCGGTGTTTATGTACTTGTTTGTCTAACGGTGTTTATGTACTTGTTTGTCTAACGGTGTTTATGTACTTCTTTGACTAACAGTGGTTATGTACTTGTTTGTCTAACGGTGTTTGTGTAATTGTTTTTCTAACAGTCTTTGTGTACTCGTTTGTCTGACGATGTTTGTGTACTCGTTTGTCTAACGGTGTGTCTACTTAAATGTCTAACGGTGTTTGTGTCCTTGTTTGTCTAACGGTGTTTGTGTACTTGTTTGTGTAACGGTGTTTGTGTATTTGTTTGTCTAACGGTGTTTGTGTACTTGTTTGTCAAACGGTGGTAGTGTACTTGTTTGTCTAACGGTCTTTGTGTACTCGTTTGTCTAACGGTGTTTGTGTACTTGTTTGTCTAACGGTGTTTGTGTCCTTGTTTGTCTAACGGTCTTTGTGTACTCGTTTGTCTAACGGTGTGTGTACTTGTTTGTCTAACGGTGTTTGTTTACTTGTTTGTCTAACGGTGTTTGTGTACTTGTTTGTCTAATGGTGTTTGTTTACTTGTTTGTCTAACGGTCTTTGTGTACTCGTATGTCTAACGGTGTTTGTGTACTTGTTTGTCTAACGGTGTTTGTATAATTGTTTGTCTATCGGTGTTTGTGTACTTGTTTGTCTAACAGTGTTTGTTTACTTGTTTTTAACGGTGTTTGTGTACTTCTTTGTCTAACGGTGTTTCTTTACTTGTTTTTTAACGGTGTTTGTGTATTTGTTTGTCTAACGGTGTTTGTGTACTTGTTTGTCTAACGGTGTTTGTGTACTTGTTTGTCTAACGATATTTGTGTACTTGTTTGTCTAACGGTGATTGTTTACTTGTTTGTCTAACGGTGTTTGTGTACTTGTTTGTCTAACGGTGTTTGTGTACTTGTTTGTCTAACGGTGTTTGTTTACTTGTTTGTCTAACGGTCTTTGTGTACTTTTTTGTCTAACGGTGTTTGTGTACTTGTTTGTCTAACGGTGTTTGTTTACTTGTTTTTTAACGGTGTTTGTGTATTTGTTTGTCTAACGGTGTTTCTTTACTTGTTTTTTAACGGTGTTTGTGTATTTGTTTGTCTATCGGTGTTTGTGTACTTGTTTGTCTGTGTTTTTAATGAGCGATATATCATGAAATTGTATCATGGCTTGTATTGGTGTGGGGGTAGGGGGTTTGAAGAGTTGTGGATGGTAGTATTGGTTCTAGTGGGTTTTCGGTATATAATAAATTTATGTATTTCTCTATCCCTACACCCACCATAACCTAAAACCCACTAGAACCATTGAGTTGACAATGGTATAAATCTCCCGAAACAACCGTCCACAATAATCTTGAAAGTAAGTGCTTCTAAAGGGAAGTGTAACATATTAACTTATATACAACTGGCATTAGTTAAACACTATAAGCTCCAGGGGAGCTGTAATCAAACAATATAAATAGATATTCCTTTCGACGACCCTCTAACATCGCTTAGTGAGACAGAGAATGGCGGGTTTCGATATTTTTGTTAATTATTTACTTTAGTTTTAAATGGGCAATTATACAAAACCAATGTGAAAATATCAATGGCAACAGAATCCACGATAAGTTAATTAAGAATTACGTAACAACTGTAAAAATAGAATACAATATTGGTGATAGAATTAGAACAATTCAGTATATTACGTCATTTAATTCTTTCCAGAAAACGGATTCGTGACCCACAAAGTAGGCGCAGAGTTGGATATTAATGTAGCATTACTATCTTGTCATTTAGCAACCCTTGGAATCGCATGAAATACCAGTGTCACCCACACAGATAACTTGGCACGCAGAAACGTTTTTTATACAAATTCCTTTGACGATGAGTCATAAAATGTTAATGGAGAAAAGTGTGTCGTTTTATTAATCTATTTAAATAGGAATTAATTAGCATTTCTAGAGGATATTTCAAGTTGAAAATTAGTTTATTATTAAAGTGAGAAAAACTGTAATAATGGAACTCAAACTTAGTTAATTTTTATTAAATAATTACAATTAATATAAATCTATTAACATAACCTATGCGTTAAAACAGCTGTTCTACCACATAACCTTTAACATAACAACAGCTGTTTTATGAATCATATTTTAACTGGAGTCGTGAATAAAAAGTATTTAAATAACGACTGCAAATTTTGAACTATATATATACAAGGAGAGTGTAATGTTATAGAGAGAGTTGAAAATTCTAGTTGAATCTTCAGTTTATAATCTTCTACTCCACTCAAACTATAGGGATAAATATAATACAAATACAAATATAACACAAACTGTCAAATTATTCATTTATTAACTCTGACGCGTTTCAATGACAATATGACAATGTCATCTTTGTCAGTGAGTGTTGCTATTACAAACTCTAACTTACAACTTACATTAAGGTGTGGTTTAGAACTTGTAATAGCAACACTCACTGATGATGATGATGACCTTTTCATTGAAACGTGTCTGAGTACATAAATGAATAATTTGTGAGTTGTAACATAACCTCACAAGCTAAGCTCATAGAATAGTTGAGGGATAAATATGTAATCAAAAACATATATATATATATATATATATATATATATATATATATATATATATATATATATATTTGCTTTTATTATGGTGCAATGAACGTTTAGATAACAATGCTATTTCATCTTGAACTTGCCCTACTAACATACGTTTATACACGTTAACATTTATACCGCATGCGTAAAATTAACAGTACTTGAAACTGAATCACATCCAGTTGCCTTTCTTCAAAGAAACATTTTTCCTTCTTTAGAGAATGGCCAATAGACATTTACTTTTGGAATTGAGCTCTGCATGGGTTTGCCATCTAGTGGGATTTTCTTCAACCACGTAGACAAAGCAGGCAACCTGCAGACATTGTGTATTTACGTGTGACTCTTTATAGCTGTTTTATGATCTCTATTGGTACTATTGGTACATGAATACTATTGGTACTTCCTTTATTCATGTATAATTGGTCACAATAAATTTTGAAAGTATATAACTAATATTCCGGAATGTTTTTACCAATTATTTATTTTTGTCCTGTTCTATTTTCGGCGATCAAGTGATTTTGTTCAAGACCTCTCTAGAAATGTTAAAATCAACTCTATTTTCTAGTTGGAATTATCGTGTTTTTATTTTACCGTATTATACCTGTGCACAGTTTGACTTTACCTCTGCACTTTATGCGTCTGCGCAGTTTAGCTTTACCTCTGGGCTTTATATCTCTGGGCAGTTTGACTTTACTTCTTGGCTCTATGTCACAGCGCAGTTTGATTTTACCTCTGCGCTTTATCTTTCTACGCAGTTTGACTTTACCTCTGCGTTTTATGGATCTGCGCAGGATGACTTTACCTCTGGACTTTATGCGTCTGCGCAGTTTGGCTTTACCTCTGTCCTTTATGGATCTGCGCACAATGACTTTACCTCTTGGCTTTATGTCTCTGGGCAGTTCGACTTTACCTCTGCGCTTTATGTCTCTGAAGAGTTTGACTTTCCTTCTTGGCTTTAACTCTCTGCGCAGTTCGACTTTACCTCTCCGCTTTATGTCTCTGCAGAGTTTGACTTTACTTCTTGGCTTTATCTCTCTACGCAGTTTGACTTTACCTCTGCGCTTTACGGATCTGCGCAGAATGACTTTACCTCTGCTCTTTATGCATCTGATCAGTTTGACTTTACCTCTTTGCAGTTTGACTTTATCTCTGGACTTTATGCATCTGCGCCGTTTACGTTTAGCTCTGCGCTTTATGGATCTGCGCAGGATGACTTTACCTCTGGACTTTATGCGTCTGCGCAGTTTGGCTTTACTTCTGTCCTTTATGGATCTGCGCACAATGACTTTACCTCTTGGCTTTATGTCTCTGGGCAGTTCGACTTTACCTCTGCGCTTTATGTCTCTGAAGAGTTTGACTTTCCTTCTTGGCTTTAACTCTCTGCGCAGTTCGACTTTACCTCTCCGCTTTATGTCTCTGCAGAGTTTGACTTTACTTCTTGGCTTTATCTCTCTACGCAGTTTGACTTTACCTCTGCGCTTTACGGATCTGCGCAGAATGACTTTACCTCTGCTCTTTATGCATCTGATCAGTTTGACTTTACCTCTTTGCAGTTTGACTTTATCTCTGGACTTTATGCATCTGCGCCGTTTACGTTTAGCTCTGCGCTTTATGGATCTGCAAAGGATCACTTTACCTCTGGACTTTATGCGTCTGCGCAGTTTAAGTTTACCTCTGCGCTTTATGCATCTGATCAGTTTGACTTTACCTCTTCGCAGTTTGACATTTCCTCTGGACTTTATGGATCTGTGCAGTTTGACTTTACCTCTTGGCTTTATGTCTCTGCGCAGTTTGACTTTACCTCTTGGCTTTGTGTCTCAGCAAAGTTTGGCTTTACCTCTGAGCTTTATGTCTCTGCGCAGTTTGACTTTACCTCTGCGCTTTATGTCTCTGCAGAGTTTGGCTTTACCTCTGGGCTTTATGTCTCTGCAGAGTTTGGCTTTACCTCTGGGCTTTATGTCTCTGCAGAGTTTGACTTTACCTCTTGGCTTATATCTCTGCAGAGTTTGGCTTTACCTTTCGCTTTTATTGTCTCTGCAGAGTTTGGCTTCACCTCTGGGCTCTATGTCTCTCTATACAGTTTGACTTTACCTCTGCGCAAGTGAAAGGCATTACTCTCTGCAACTAGTGTGCATAGGCCTATACTATACAGCCTATAGCTTGCAACATTAGAGAATTAACTAGATTGGAAATTCGTTCGGAGTTTCTATTTAACAAACACAAAGCTTCTTTCAGCAAATTGGGGGTTTTCTAGTGAATTGGCTGTAGGTGTATTCCTCTGCACACTAAAATCAAAAACATTTTACATATTCATTTAAATTTAAAAATAAACCTTCAAATGACGACAATGTTTTTGTCTTTGATAGTACAACGTTATTCAAATAGTGTGAATCTTCAGATATAAATAAGAATATTTTAATTAAACCACTTGGCAAAAAAACTACTACTTACTGATATTTTTTAGCAGACGCGTTTCGCACTAGCTCAGTGCATTGTTCAATGCTGTGAGTTACGGACAATATTTTTTTTTATCTCAGCATGTACTGCACACACAGAAAATAATGGTTTTTTTTTAATGAGAGCTAAATTTTCATATCTAGAAAGGACGGTAACTTTTAAAAATAAACAGTAAATCAAAGAGATAAGTTTTAGGTACTTGCTTTTACCCTGAACCGTAAGATAAGGCGTTTAAACGTATTCCCCCGCCTCTCCACATGCTGAAATGACGCCTCCTTTGGACTTCATCCAGAGTATAATTTCAAAAAATCGTGACATTTCTCGCCTTCAAGATCTACAATTCAAGCTGGAATTAACTTTGTGGGCTCATCTTGAAAGCAAGTTGTACTCCGGTCTACAGAGTAACTAAGCGCCGGGTTCCGAGAAGGAATTGGTTTTGAAATATTACCTTGAACCATAATTTCAGTGCTCGCTTGCTTCAGGGATATCTGTGAGGAATATGTGTTTCTCTAAAGGTAGTCATCTTCAATAAATTTCTTGTTTCAAATATTAATCAAATTTAAATAATGAATTAGTATTTGACAAACTTGTAATTACTTTAGTGCCATCCACTTCAAGATTAGAAAATCTATTATAACTTGTGTGGGTGAATAAAAAGTATTAAAGTTTAAAGATTGAATATTTGAACAAGATATATAAATAAATACATATATCGAGAGTGTGAACTATAGTAGGAAAAAAGAACATAAGTGGGAATTTGCATCAAATGTTAAACTTCTATAAGCAGATTAAAATACACTATTATAATTTATAGATAGTTTTTATGTAAAACGAATGACGGCAAACTTATTAATTAAAAGTACTTGCATAGTATTCGTAATAGAGTACAAAGTGCTTAGCTTTGTTTGGCGTACGCCACAAAGTCCACGGCTCGTTCGCAATAGATCAGTGCATTGTTCAATGATGTGAGTCACGGATAAAACTGTTGCTCAGGTGGGTTGTATTGGTGTGACTCTACGGACAATAATACAACAGTGAACACAAATACACCACATACACCAATATAACACATACACCAATACACCACATACACCAATACACCACATACACCAATACACCACATACATTAATACACCACATACACCAATATAACACATATGAGAATCAAGTATTTTACGTGACTCACCTCACTAAACAATGTACTGGGCTAGTGCGAAACGCGTCTGCTGAAAAATAGCAGAAAGTAGTAGATTTTCTGTGAGTAATTTTAGGCCATTATAAGTGCAGGCTGCATTGAAAACTGCTTTCAACTCCTTTTAGTTCACTCTTCTCTCTCTCTCTCTCTCCCTCCCTCTCTCTCTCTCTCTCTCTCTCCCTCCCTCCCTCTCTCTCTCTCTCTCTCTCTCTCTCTTTATATATTATTTGCAATTATTTAATAAAAAGTAACTAGAATAACACTTTTCTTTGTTGACTTTAGTAAGAGTTTACATAAAACTTTGTATTATACTTGTTTAATACTATTTCACTACAGTCAGTTGTACTGTCCATAGCCACTGAGGCTGGGATAGATTACTAACAACAAATGTGGAACTACAACCTTTAATACATTTAGACAAGTTTCATAGAATAAATATTTGGTTGTAGATTTGTAGTTTTTGAAAACAAAAATTAAAGTTTATTCTTAAGACGATGTTATTTCAATTGTTAAACATAAAGATCACATATAGGCCCCTACTTTAACATAAATTTAATATTAATTTTAAACTCTTTAAACTAAAAAAAAAAATAACATATATTCTCTTGATTTGTCAATTTAAGTCTAATTTCTAAATTTAGAGCAGCGTATGATTGTAAACATTTTGTAAATTTTACTTTTGAGTATACCTTTAAATAAGTTTTAGAGTGTATCTTCCCCAGAATGCCACCCTACCACCCAGAACGGATTTATGGTTGCATTACTGTTGACGTCTGTTATACCATTTATTAAATAATATTTGGTTGTATTTTATTTCTCTTTAAACTTGTTTTCATCTATACATATCAAAGTAATTTATTCTATAATTTTTTTAAATCTATTAATTACAACAGACTTTGTGGTTCATCTTGTCCATTTGCGACAGAAAGGTTCAATTCTTCAGGATAAGTAACAGATACTTTTATCAATTCGTTTTATTAGTTCACACTCACTTTATATATATATATATATATATATATATATATATATATATATATATATATATATATGTATATATATATATACATATATATATATATATATATATATATATATATATATATATATACATATATATATATATATATATATATATATACATATATATATATATATATATATATATATATATATATATATATATACATATATATATATATATATATATATATATATATATATACATGTGTGTTTGTGTGTGTGTGTGTGTGTGTTTGTGTGTGTGTGTGTGTGTGTGTGTGTGTGTGTGTGTGTGTGTGTGTGTGTGTGTGTGTGTGTGTGTGTGTGTGTGTGTGTGTGTGTGTGTGTGTGTGTGTGTGTGTGTGTGTGTGTGTGTGTGTGTGTGTGTGTGTGTGTGTGTGTGTGTGTGTGTGTGTGTGTGTGTGTGTATGTGTGTGTGTGTGTGTGTGTGTGTGTGTGTGTGTGTGTGTGTGTGTGTGTGTGTGTGTGTGTGTGTGTGTGTGTGTGTGTGTGTGTGTGTGTGTGTGTGTGTGTGTGTGTGTGTGTGTGTGTGTGTGTGTGTGTGTGTGTGTGTGTGTGTGTGTGTGTGTGTGTGTGTGTGTGTGTGTGTGTGTGTGTGTGTGTGTGTGTGTGTGTGTGTGTGTGTGTGTGTGTGTGTGTGTGTGTGTGTGTGTGTGTGTGTGTGTGTGTGTGTGTGTGTGTGTGTGTGTGTGTGTGTGTGTGTGTGTGTGTGTGTGTGTGTGTGTGTGTGTGTGTGAAAAAATACGATCTATTTTTCACTAAAATTCAAACACATTTTTTAAAGTCTCAGAGGATTACACTTGAAGTTAAAACAGTTCTTTCAAATATTAATTCAATAATTAAATTTAAAATGAATTAACTTTAGTTTTATATAGGTGAAAAACTTTTCACAAAAGTTACGCTTTATATTTGGCCCCATTTGGCTTAAAATAAGAGATAACATATGATTTCCTAAAACAGCTGATTTTATGTTATAGGTTTTATGGTAGAACAGCTGTTTTAACTCATTGGTTATTTTAGTTTATTTATATTTATTGTAATTATTTATTAAAAAGTAACTAAAGTATTTTTTGTTGGCCAAAGTAGGAATTGTTTTAACCTTTTATTGTTTATATTACTTGTCTGAGATACTATCAACGCTTCCACATGATACTTTGTCTAGCCTGCGTGCATGACTCGTACGCCTCGAGGACACGCCTAATGGACATTGCCCATCCTTCTACAGTTGAATAAATTTCCTGCGTTGCCAAACCGACTCCATTCATTTTAACCAGTAAAACCGGATCCTCTTTCTAATTTCTTCCAGAGTGGGATTCCAAGAATCATGTGTCTAATATTCTCATTTAATGAACTATTACTAGTTTCCTTGTAGCTGTAAGGTTTACAAATACAACAAAAAAACAATAAACTCAGGAGATAATTATCTGCATTACCAACTTGATGAGCTTTAAGTAACATCAGGGAAACGTTTACTATCATATTTAAAAAATAAACAGTTCGTAACAATTATTTAGTGAATTAAATGGATTCCTGTTATATTACTTACAAAATCCGTCTAGGGGCTTAATTTAACCATTTTATTTACTCGTTTCGCTACATATGTTGCATTTTAACATTTATTAAATTAGTTCCCCTACTGAGAAATACAATTATTACATTTCTTAACAATATTACAAGAGCAAATGATAATAAGTAAAATAGCGAAGTAAAATAAATTAGTAAAATAGAGTTTAAAAAGAATTTTGACTTTTAAAAATGTTTTCTTGGTAAAATTTACTATTAATTTTGAAGTTTATAAATAATACAAACATTAAAACTTTTTTGTTTTGTAAACGTAAGATTAGGTAATGTTGATAGCATAATATCACCTTGGGCAAATTCAACTGACCAATGGTCACGTATTAAATATCTAGACGCCTTAACCAATTCTTTAGAATACAGTATAACCGATTTTTTAGACTTTTAAGGATTCTTTTAGGCTACTACTTTATTTTGCGGAAAGTTCATGTTTAGGCTGGTGAACATAGTAGTCGGTAAAAAGATATTCTGATTTAGCAATTTTGCCCCCATGAATAGAACTACACATGTTTTTATTATAATAAGGTTGTCTGCTCTGGCAATGTCAGTATCATTAATACAAACAGAATAGGACCTTCAATTGCAAAAACAGTTTTAAATTTAACTTTACTTTTTAGGGGGAGAATTGTAAAGGTAGATAAACAAACAGACCCTCAAGTAGATAAATAAGTAAATAGATAGTTACATAGATATATAGACAGATATGTAGATTGATTGGTAAATCAGAGATAGATAGACAGACAGATAAATAGAGAGAGAGAAAGACAGACAGAAAGAGACACAGACAGACAAAAAGAAAAATATACAGGCAGACAGATATATAGATAGACAGACAGAGAGAGGGGGAGAGAGAGAAAGAGCAAGATAGAGAGAGAGAGAGTCAGAAAGGTAGACAGGTCGATGAAAAGATAGAGAAATACACAGACAGTAAGATAAACAGATAGACAGAAAGAAAAACAGACAGAAATAAAAACAGACAGGCAGATAGATAGATAGACAGACATAGCGAAAGGAGAAGAGAAAAAGTGAGAGAGAGAGACATACACACAGAAAGGTAGACAGGTCGACTAAAAGATAGATATATAGAGAGATAGACAGACAGAAAGCTAAACTGATAGACAGATAAGGAGAGTGAAGAGGTTGTTAGCAATACGTATTTCTTTGTGTCCTCACTTTGAATGAAGAAGAACTATAATAAATAAATTTTTCCATTCGAACTTTTACAGTTACACATAATATAAGAATTTTCACCTTTTAAATCTCTACTTTATGTTATACAAAATTATCGGTTTTCCCCTTAACATAACATACGGCTTTTTTGTGTCAAAATCGTACTCAGAGAGGATATGTTCTTTAACTTCTTTTGAACTTCTGCTTTCCTTTGCTTTGTAAATTCTGAGAGGATATGTTCTTTAACTTCTTTTGTACTTCTGCCTTCCTTTGTTTTGTATAACTCTAAGAGGATATGTTCTTTAACTTCTTTTGCATTTCTGCCTTCTTTTGTATTCAGGTATTATTTATTTTTCTTCTTCTCTTTGAACTCATGAGGAAAGTTCTCTCTCTAAATAGTTCTATCATCGATGGTACAAAGCACCAATAGCTCACTGACATATTGGCGGGAGATTCGCTACAGGCAAGCAAAGTAGAAAATGGCGGAAACATGTAACGAGAACAAGACCCGAGGGGCGAGGGGAAGAGGGGAAACGTCTGGTACCCCGAACCAGCATTGCAACTTTTCCATGACAAATTAACTTCTTTGATATTAAACAAACTTCGAAGAGGCTTCGCCTTCTGGGGTCTGGAGTTTTGTACCTTCATGACAATGTCGTCCCATTTGAACCACAAATTGATCAAATATTTTAAATGGATACAGACTGACCATCCGCTGAACAATGAACCGATTGCATAAAACGATTTCACTTGTTCACCTATTTAAAGTAGTCTCGCTGGACGCAGTGAAAGAAGCTGTTGAAGAATAGTTACCTTCACATACTGGCTTATGTTTAAGTAATAACAAACTTAGGTAGAAAATAAGCAACGTTTTTCAAAAATCTGTGACAGTTTATTGTTTTAAAAGAATTCTTACAGCCAGGATTGCTCTCTGGGTGTAAAGACTTTAATTTTAAACATGGTTTTAATTAACTATTTAATTGTTTATATATAGTGTTTCTTGCTCGGAAATATTTTGTGTGTACAGTCACGTTAAAACTAGAGCTGTTCTCTTGATATGACGTCATGTGTCACTAACGGATTTATGGCATTGGGAATATATCTATAGATCTACTCTGACAACATAAGTTAGACCTACTTATTATTCACCCCACCAATTCTCCCTTCCGACATGATACACATAGTGACCTTATACTTGTACTAGGAACTCTATACATATTGTGAATAAAACCACACGGAAATACTCTTTTTCCTTTTATAACTGAAAATACTATTCACCTGAGTAATGTTTTACAATGTCCGCAGTATTGCAACAAATATCGATCGGTTTCATAGCGAAGCAAAATATCTCAGGACCGCGGAAGGATTAATGAAACTGTCTCTGATAACTCAAAAATTTAGTATCTTTTAAAAAAATAGATTTAACCTCGCTTTACTATGAATAAGAAAGATAATAAAATAAGGTTTTTATATAAATATCGAAGTCTTGTTGCTGTTCATGTTTGCTGTTTTTATTGTTGTTTGTTGCTGTTTTTATATACATCAAACCTGCTATGTTATACTTCAAAGCAGTAATATGCTTACTATATGCATACATACATACATACATATATATGTGTGTGTGTGTGTGTGTGTGTGTGTGTGTGTGTGTGTGTGTGTGTGTGTGTGTGTGTGTGTGTGTGTGTGTGTGTGTGTGTGTGTGTGTGTGTGTGTGTGTGTGTGTGTGTGTGTGTGTGTGTGTGTGTGTGTGTGTGTGTGTGTGTGTGTGTGTGTGTGTGTGTGTGTGTGTGTGTGTGTGTGTGTGTGTGTGTGTGTGTGTGTGTGTGTGTGTGTGTGTGTGTGTGTGTGTGTGTGTGTGTGTGTGTGTGTGTGTGTGTGTGTGTGTGTGTGTGTGTGTGTGTGTGTGTGTGTGTGTGTGTGTGTGTGAATGTTTATATTATAACGTAAATATTTGGATAAAAATTCTTAACGAATTTAGATGTTAAATATTGCAGTTATCCGTTGCATAATTAGTTAATTGGCCTGCAAATTCAAGAATTAAATTGAATTTAAGAATGGCGCATTCAATAAATAATTTGACCAACAAATTTCAAATTTAAATAAATCAAGTTTTAATACACACAACTTCACAAATATACAAACAAAGGAAAATACAATTGAACGTTTACACTATTTTTATATCTGGCTTTACATTCCTTTAACATGTCATGAATTTTAGCAAACATTAAGAATTCATATGATATCCACAAAGGGATTGCTTTTATTTAAAATAAAATAAATTTCAATTTAATTTTATCCAACAGTTGAAAAATTGATATTGCATCATACAAATTAATTAACACTTCCCGCATTTTAAAAATATAAAAACTTGTCTATTTTGTCGTGACCAGTTAAATTTTGACTTCACATCACTTTATATTAAAATTAGAACTTATCTGAACTGGAATTTGTGATGTACAACATGGCTGCTGGATCAGATTTCGCCATGATGTATTTTGGGTTCAAGTTGATTGGCAACCTCGCCCGGTGATGAATATTAGTGTAGCAACATTTCTTTAAAATAAATAAAATAATTAATTAAACTTTTACATACTTTGAAACTGTTAAAAAAAAATCCATTTTTACTAAGCCCCATCTTGCGACGTGTGTATGGTTCTACGACCACCTACTATAGAGGAATGTTTAAAGTCTGCAAAGTGAGTCCTGACCCTCCGCGCAACGCTCCGGGGAATCCTACAGGCGAAATAACAAGCTTGTGGAGTTCATATCTGAACCAGTATAATTTACATTATAATTTAGAATTTTTTTTAATTTTATATTTCTAAACTAATATATTGTTTTGTTTTCAGAAGCTGCTGTAATATGTAACATTTTTGCCTAAAATAATGTTCAAAATATATATATATATATATATATATATATATATATATATATATATATATATATATATAATATGTTTTCTTGTTTAATATATTCAATGTCTATAATGTTACAGCAACAAAATAAATTTGGCAATTTGTATAAATTTAGCAACAATTCTATTTCTAATTAAAGATATGTTTTAGGCCTATAGCTTACATTATTGTAATTTTCATTCCTGATGATGTTGGTACTGTTTGCCAATGAAAAGCTTTGGATATAAAATAATAAATATTCTTGTATTTGAATAACCTATATTGTTTTAAAATATATATATATATATATATATATATATATATATATATTAAAATAACATACGTTATTCAAATACAAGAATATTTAATAATTTATATTCAAAGCTTTTCGTTGGTAACCAGTACCAACATCATCAGGAAGCTTTGAATATAAATTAATAAATATTCTTGTGTTTGAATAACCTATGTTATTTTAAATTATTAAACAAGAAAACATACTTTATATTTATATAAAATTAACCTTACAGGGTTATATGTAAAGTGTTGTGCAATTAATGTAAGTGTTATAATTGTAGGTTAGATTTGAGACTTGATTATTAATTCAAAACATTTTGATTACATATTTAACATACTAACTAAACAATCAAATATCTAGAATTTTTGTGCATTATTACATATATTTGAAAAAGATGTTTTAAACAACTCGAGATATATAATTTTTATCATTTCTAAAGTAATAACACTGAAGATTTTCATCTTTACAAGTTGATACTGGATCAAACAAATATTTTATAATATACAACTAGAAGCAGATTTTTACTATGTAATACAGCCTATTTTATACTAATATATTTTAAAATGATTTCTATCAATAATTGTAATGTTGCTTTAACAAAAGACCTTAATTTTTTTTTTAACGTAAAATTCAACTAATGAATACAAACTGTAATATATACTTTAATAAACAATGTATTATAAATAATATAATTAAGGCATTGTTGTATTTTTCATTCCTGATGATGTTGGTACTGTTTACCAACGAAAAGCTTTGAATATAAATTAATAAATATTCTTGTATTTGAATAACCTATGTTATTTTAAATTATTAAACAAGAAAACATATTATATATATATATATATATATATATATATATATATATATATAATATGTTTTATTGCCAGCAACTAAAATAACAACTAAGAATATCCAAATACAAAAATAATAAAAAAATTGTAATTAATTATATTAATTAAATAATTCTTATATGTACACT
This sequence comes from Prosapia bicincta, assembly GCA_036971475.1. NCBI lineage: Eukaryota > Metazoa > Arthropoda > Insecta > Hemiptera > Cercopidae > Prosapia > Prosapia bicincta. The sequence continues at coordinate 51,709,757 of JBAIZL010000004.1, forward strand.
ACTAAATTAAATAGCATCCTACATGCATACTATAAACTATGTCTAGTATATACATTGGATAGATTTGGTGTTAAAAACATGAAACCAAATAACTCGATCTAACCCGTTTATTATATGGATTACGTGTATCTATAGTGTGATTACTAAGTGTAATTAAAATCTGCAATGTAGTTGCCACCGCTTCAATTGATTTGTTTTTAATCATCACGGTCTGTTGTGAGTAATAGCGTAATGTATAAAGATAGGTTCTACGTGATATCTGTGCACTGTAGATAGATTAATTACTAAAAGCATGTTGACTACATCATACATTTCTCTTAGTAGTCCCATGGCTTCTGTTAGCTTTTTTAAAGTAAAACCATTAAATTGATTAAATTCGTTTCAATTGTTGTTGGTAAACACTGTAATTCACTGACCATTAGTCGTCTGTGAAATAGATATTAGAGTTTGAGCATAACTTGAGAAGTGATTAACTCTTCAGTGTAGAATACTTACTGATGAATCCAACATGGTTGTCGAAAACATTGTGTAAATATATAATTGTATTTTGAGATGCTTTGTACCAGTGTATACCAGTGTATAATACTTGTATGATAAATTGTATGTTGTTTTTATTATTTTTAATAAGGTACATAGAGTCAACTTATCAACACAAAAAATGAAATTTTAAAATATTTCTTAAAAAGCAAGAAAAATAAAATTAAGTTTTTTGTCAGGTTACAAAAGTTTAAAACTATTAATTTTTACACTAATAAAAAACTACAGTTATAGAGTTTGTAAAACGTCTTAGGCGACGTTATAAGCTTTTTTACCACGTCCGTATTTTTTCAAGTCAACTTTTTTATAGGGCTACTTATCAATGCTACAAAGACGCACTAAACATAGCCTATAGTGACCTGGCATTGAAGTCTTTGTGTAAACCCGAATGTCGGTTAGAGGGAAAGCAAAACTATTAACTAGGTTCCCGTTATTTTAGTTACCTTGCAAAGAAACAGGTGCACCAGATTCGGGATGAAGCACTGTTAATTTCACTTTAAGGGAATATTTTTATAGATTCGATGAACTTATTATGAGTTTATTTCGTACCAGGTGTGTTTATGGAAAAATATTCTATGGATGCCCTAAAATACTTACCTGAACTCGGTGAAATTTTGAATATTGTTGTTCTAAAAACACCGGTTTTTGGCATATTTTTTATTTCGTTAGAATGATAGTTTAAATGCATAAAATAAGTTATTTAGTCTAATTACAAAAATGTAATTCCACAATAGGTAAAATATAATTTTAACTAAAAAGTTTAGATTCTGTCTAATTTAGCTCCAGCCACCCTGGGCCCTTACATACTCCCTTGTTTCATACGCATTAAAGGACGACGTTTTAGATTCTATAAAAACTTAATTACGTATATAGATTATATCAAACACCGGTTATAAATAACCTAAGGAAATATTCGCCTACATATTTCTAAGAATATTGGAGTCTACCTGAAGGCATTTAAGAACTGATTTTACCTCCGCATCACAACAATGTTTTCGCGAAGCTTCTAAGAAACGTATTGCTAATCCACTACTCTGTGTGCCACCTTACCCAAGACCGAGTGGTGGGGATGAAGGCCATGCCACTACAAGAAGTTATTAATCGCCACTTTTGTGGGTCCGCAGACAGTTCGAAGTTGCAAGACACTAGTGCTGAGTGCGAGCTTGGACTTCAGCAAGTTTAGAGGTTAGTTGAAACTTTTCGATTACTTTAGACGAGGAAAGTGTAAGCTTGAGTTGTGTTCAGTTTATGTTTTAGAGTGGAATAAAAGCAAAGAAGGAAAAGGCAGAGGATAGGCTTCGTAGTTTTAGAGAAAATCGCAAAATAAATAAAAACTTTAAAAAAAAAAATTTATTAACATAAAAAAACCTTGTAAATTATAATTTATTATAAATAAATAAAACCTCTTAGATCACAAAAAGGTTTTGTTTATGTCCTGATGTACATTTCGATTGTTATTCTTGTAGTAATTTCCTCTGAAGTTGATTGCTTTGCAATCGAAATGTACACCAGGACTTGAATAAATAGTATTTGAGGCTTAAGAAGTTTTATTTATTTATAAATAGAACATAAATAAATTATTTGAAATATAACGGTTTTTAGAAATCAAGCCCATACGTCTATTGGAAAATTGAAAACGCTTTTATATTGCAAAATATAGACTGACTTTTAATTAGAAAGTGAAAATTCAAATAAACTGGTTTGTTTCCTAATTTTCAATGTTATATTTTTTTTGTAAAAATAATTTTAAAAATTACTATAAAATAAAACGCATAATTAAAATGATGCTAATGCATGTTTAAAATATAATGTTGGTTATATTGAATGTATTTTTTCATCATTAGTTCCTTCATTTCTTTAGTTTAATTAGTTTTTTCTTCACGATGAAAGAGAATATAATAATTCCTGACCATTAAGGTATTGCAAGATTATCAGACTATAAACGTCTAAGCCAAGAAATTTATAAACTTCTATGACACAAACGAAAACCATAATTCATTTTAGACAAGTTGTTTAGACATTTTTAGAAAAAATGTATAATAAAACTGATCCTAGGACTCCTTTTCAGGATATCACTGCGCCGATAAAGGTATTTTTTTATATGGAAGCTACATTTAAGTAGACTTTACTTTTTAATAATCTTAAAAAAGTGAATATCTGGAAAACGATATCTTAAACATATAGTTGTCCCACGAGTTTTTAAAAAATCGAACTTATATCTAATTTTCGCAGCGTTTAACTCGATTTTCTCTCGCCGTTAATCGCTTCATTTCATCTTTTGAAAACTGTGATAACATAACTTCTTTCTACAAGAAACTCTCCAACGCCGCACTGTCCTCGAACATTTATGAATGTTATTACAATGTGCTAAGGGAAAACCAAGAAAACAATAAGATTTCTGCTTGTAAAAAATTTCAGGCAATATCATTTCTACTACTTTGTCTCTGCCCCCTTTTTCTTTACTAAACCTCCCCTCAGAACTATTTTTAAAACTTATTTCCTTTTTTAATCGAATTCGTGTCAATTTAGATGCGACACTAATAATTATAACATTTACAATTTGTTTTGATTTTTGTCTTATGACTTTTGTAACGAATTAACCTCTGCCTTCCCTGAGAAGAACTACTTCAGCCCTCGTACTTCCCTGAGAAGAACTACTTCACCCCTCGTTCTTCCCTGAGAAGAACTACTTCAGCCCTCGTTCTTCCCTGAGAAGAACTACTTCACCCCTCGTTCTTCCCTGAGAAGAACTACTTCACCCCTCGTTCTTCCCTGAGAAGAACTACTTCATCCCTCGTTCTTCCTTGAGAAGAACTGCTTCACCCCTCGTTCTTCCCTGAGAAGAACTACTTCACCCCTCGTTCTTCCCTGAGAAGAACTACTTCAGCCTTCTGTCGATTCTCGGAAGATCTCCTCCAGATTATGGACTCAGTCCACATTTAACTTTCCTAAATTACCAGTATATGTTACTTTCTTAGCTTTACTGGAAGCTTTATAATGTTATATCACACTTTATATATATATATATATATATATATATATATATATATATATATATATATAT
>JBAIZL010000004.1:51718357-51820857 GCA_036971475.1 Prosapia bicincta
GATATCGAGTGCGCCCAACAACTAGGCCTTTCTGCTTTCATCCACACCTTCAGATAGATTTCCTTATATTTCAGCCTTTTATTTTACCTCCATAACATCCACGTTATCCATATTTGTCGTAATATTGTATTGCGTTTCATCTCCTTTGAACATAAAATATTTTGTCTGATGTATATACCGTATGCGCCAAAATGATCCAGCACTGAAGCTGAATCATTTGTAGTAGAATAACCAATATAGGGTCATTTTTGGTCCTACGTCTAGGCCCAAACCCATACGTTTCGGGAATGATGAAGAAGATTTTCCATGATGACCCGCCAACCATCATCGTCCCACTATAGGAAAAGACAACCATGTGTATAACGAGCATGAAACAACCCCTCTTTACAAAAATGATCCAAAACCTTAAACGGTGCGAGTGTTGCCTCAGGTCGAGGGAGTAGGCTGGGTTAGGAACGTTTTCTCTAAAGGAGGTGAGGCGGTTTCCAAAGATTTCATGAAGTAAAGCAATGTTGTGTAAGGCAGAGCGGCTAGTTGGAACCATTCTAAACGAAAAGGCAGGTTTCATGCACAGCAAACCCTCGTGAGGTCTCTACCATATATCGGTAATTCTGCTGCAGTAAATTCAGTTTCAGTATTGTTTATTTTCGCCCATACGTTATTCCACACCAGAAAGTAAAGCCATTAAGTACAATGATGCACGTTTCAATAATCCCAGACTAATCATCATCATAAGTTTACAACATAATAAGTACTTAACTTCAAGTAAATGCATAGATGAACTAATATTATATATTGCAAGAATGTTTGCATTTTACAGCATAAAAATAATGATTATTCATGTTCAATTATTTCCTGCCAATTTGAAAGTTGCATAATGCATAATATATTGGACAAATTTAAAATTCACAGTAACTGTTTCAACCTCCAATAATCTTAACACTTTTATGAATTCCTAATTATATATTTTTATTTACAGAAAACAAGTAATATACAAAATATGTTTTTCGAACCAATTCCTATAGGTAGCAAAGTATAAAGTGAAATTAATTATTAAAGTTAATCAATTATAGTTAATTAATGAACTAATATTTGAAAAACTGTATTGACATCAAGTGTCACCCCCTACGAGTTTAAAAAATGTTTTTGAACTTGAGTGAATGAATAAAATGTATTTTTTAACGATCGGAAAATTGAACAAGATCTATACTGAGTTCTACTGAGATCTATATTAGCTGAGTTTGAGCTAATAGAAGGAATTGAATAAATAATCATTTTTATTATTCCCATTAAAATGAGATATTTTATTTATATTCTATAATTATTTTGTGTTTCCTATATCCTGGAGGTTAAACACATCTAAACTTTCCTAAATTTGAAATTGTTCAAAATATCCTAATATTTTCTTTTATGCTTAAAAGGCATGAACCTAATAATTGTAAATTAATAAAACTTCCTAAACACCAAAACTTTTGATTCATGTCCTGATGTACATTGCAAAGCAGTAATCGTAAGAGGAGATTTCTGCAATACTAACTCCTCTTACACTTAAAGGAGGAGTAATTTCCTCTGAAGATGATGGATTTGCATTCGAAACGTACATCAGGACATAAATAAAACCTCCTAAGCCCCAAAACTTTTGATTCATGTCCTGATGTACATTGCAAAGCAGTAATCTTAAGAGGAGATTTCTGCAATACTAACTCCTCTTACACTTAAAGGAGGAGTAATTTCCTCTGAAGATGATGGCTTTGCATTCGAAACGTACATCAGGACATAAATAAAACCTCCTAAACCCCAAAACTTTTGATTCATGTCCTGATGTACATTGCAAAGCAGTAATCTTAAGAGGAGATTTCTTCAATACTAACTCCTCTTACACTTAAAGGAGGAGTAATTTCCTCTGAAGATGATGGCTTTGCATTCGAAACGTACATCAGAACATGAATAAAACCTCCTAAACCCCAAAACTTTTGATTCATGTCCTGATGTACATTGCAAAGCAGTGATCTTAAGAGGAGATTTCTGCAATACTAACTCCTCTTACACTTAAAGGAGGAGTAATTTCCTCTGAAGATGATGGCTTTGCATTCGAAACGTACATCAGAACATGAATAATACCTCCTAAACCCCAAAACTTTTGATTCATGTCCTGATGTACATTGCAAAGCAGTAATCTTAAGAGGAGATTTCTGCAATACTAACTCCTCTTACACTTAAAGGAGGAGTAATTTCCTCTGAAGATGATGGCTTTGCATTCGAAACGTACATCAGGACATAAATAATACCTCCTAAACCCCAAAACTTTTGATTCATGTCCTGATGTACATTGCAAAGCAGTAATCTTAAGAGGAGATTTCTGCAATACTAACTCCTCTTACACTTAAAGGAGGAGTAATTTCCTCTGAAGATGATGGCTTTGCATTCGAAACGTACATCAGGACATAAATAAAACCTCCTAAACCCCAAAACTTTTGATTCATGTCCTGATGTACATTGCAAAGCAGTGATCTTAAGAGGAGATTTCTGCAATACTAACTCCTCTTACACTTAAAGGAGGAGTAATTTCTTCTGAAGATGATGGCTTTGCATTCCAAACGTACATCAGGACATAAATAAAACGTTTGGGGCTTAAGAGGTTTTGTGTATTTATAATTAAAAATTACACCAAAGTTGTTCCAACTTATTATTACAATAACTTGATGCTTATAAGAATAACAAAAAATACTTCTCTTAAATATGAAAGAATTTCTTATATGATGTCTCAGGACATTATTTTCTAACTAGACTTTTCTTACGTGATGCTTCAAATATACTTATTTATACATTTTCCTGAAAAAAACAACATATTTGTGCTTTTGTTTAAAGTAACAGTAATGGCATTTTGAAGATATATTTAGAGTGTATTCCAAAATGAAGATAACTTGTAAAGTAGAGAAGTAAAACCTATGAAGCTAGTCTTGTCTATGGCAGGTTCATCTGTCCAAGTGTAACTCATTGTCATGTTGCCGGATAATTCCTTGGAACGTAAGTATCGCCAACAAAAGTAGCATATCATAAGTATAAGCATGACCAGCACGGTTTAATTGATCATCTGTGTATTCCTGCTAATTGGCCATAATGTTGAACCTTTGTATCAAGTGTTAACTTGTCTATATTGGTCACCTTCTATTATTTGGGAGCCTCTGACCACATAGTCGGCAGTTATAGATTGGTGTTGTATTTATATACACATAGTTCCCTCACTTCTTGGAACCTTCACTACTCATGCAGGACAGTATAAGTACAGTAATTACTGACGCTAACAAAGCCTCTAATCTCTGTTCAATGGGCTGGATTTCCTACCGATACAATGCACGTAATCGTTTGATAGACAATGGCTCTTTCTTCAATATGCTTGAAAGCAAGTCATTCGGTAGCCTGTTCTGTGAAATATGAAGTGGTACTTGCTCTGTGACACGGCTAGTAAGCCAAAGGAATTTATTGAGTGTCGTCTATAACAAGTAATATATACAAAAACAACTTTAAAGTCAATTCGTACTTAGGCTAACGAAGAAACACTTTATTTTACTTACTTTTTATTTATTAAATAATTGCAAATAATATAAATAAAGTAATAGGCCTATAACCTATGGGTTAATACAGCTGTTCTAACACATAACCTATAACATAAAATCAGCTGTTTTATGTAATCATATGTTATCGCTTATTTTAAGCCAAATGGTGTGAAATAACTATATTGCATACCTTGCCACCTTTGTGAAAAGTTTTTCTCTTATATAAAACTAAAATTAATTCAATATTAAATTTAAATAATAAAATAATATTTGGAAAACCTGTATTCACACCAAGTGTCATCCAATACAAGTTTTAAAACATGTATTTGAACTTGATGGTATCGTTAAAAAGTATTTTATTAACGATTGAAAATTTGAACAAGATATATGCAGTGAGAGTGTGAGCAAATAGAATTAATTGGGTAAGGGATAAATTTGACTGATAAAGGGGTTAGATATTTGTGTTCTTTCCGCGCAGTTTGGTGTTTCAGAATATATTTTTGGGGAAGTATAAAAGAGTAGACAACAGAATGTGGTAAGGAAATGGGAATAGCGAAGCAAAAGAGAAATATGTGAACAAACCGTTAATGAAAGAGTTTACATAAATATTTTATTTTACTTTATTGTCGTACAATGGACATTCCAGTTCCAAGGCCTGTGTTGTAAATCAGAGCAAAAAATAAATGTAGTAGAAAATTCCCAAGCAAACTGATGGCTTGAATCATTGCGCATTAATTAAGTGAACAGTGAGAGTTAAACATTTCAAATCAAAAAATAAAACTTGCAGATTTTGTTTAGTACATCTTAAGTTTTCTTTTTTTTAATTACTATTTTTATTTTTACTTAGCAAAAAAAAAACACTAATTACTATTATTAGCACTAGATCACTTCATTGTTTAACAATGTGAGTCACGGACAAGACTCACGGAGTCTAATAATAAATGATAACATATAAATTGATGAAACAGCTGACTTCATGTTGTAGGTTATGTGGTTGAACAAGTTTTTTAACGTATAGGTTATGTTACTTTATTTATGATACTTGTAATTATTTAATAAATAGTAACTCAAATGAGATTTTTTATTGTTGACCCAAGTAGGAATTGACATTAAACATTTTGTTTGTATTACTTGTTTAAATGCAGATTTTATTTGTAATGCGTTAATATTAAAAGCGCAAACTTTCACAGAATTAAGAAATAATGTCGTGAAATAATTTTATTACAAAATCATTAAATATAAATAAATAAACAAGTAACGTGAAATAAAATTTGAAGTAAATTCCTATTGAGGATAACAAAGAGAAATATTGTTTTAGTTACCTTAGTTACCACACTTTAGTTTTATTTAAGATAAAGTGTGGTAACCGTGGCAACAGTTAAAGGTTGTTTAACAGAAGATTCGACTATAACCAGATGGAGGGTTTATATACATATTTGAGAAATATTTCTAGAAATTGAAAAGTTGGAGCAGGTCACGGCGCGCTAGATTTCCAACATGAATATTCTCAGTTCGAATCCGGCTGGACCCCACATTTTTATAATTTAATTGTTGTATAAATATTGGACAAACAACTATATTAACATCAATTGACATCCTATAGGTTACAAAAATGTATTTGAACTTGATTGGATGGAAAAGAACGTATTTCATTAACGATTTGTAATTTGTACAAGATACGAGATATCAGAAGAGTGTGAGCTAATAGAAGCATTGTAATAGCAGCAAACGGAACTCACAAAACTGTATGCTTATTGTCATACGCGTTTATGTCATCATCATCATCATCATCAGTGATACCACTACAAATTTACCACTGCAACTAAATTTGTTAACTTGAGTCGTTGCAACGCGTATGACAATAAAGTATATTGTTTTATAAATTCGTGAGCAGTAAATTATTTACTTATATCTTTAACTCACAAGCCACCTCAATTGTGTCTCATCATTTAATATTTTTAAATTTAATTTACTAAATCATTAAACGTGTTTGCATTTTTAAACATGATATTTATAGAGTAAAATAAATACATTACTAATAAACACTTGTAATAGAAAATTTATCAATATTTCTAAAGTGTCTAGACTGTTAAATTTCTTTCAAAATAAATTAAACATTTTCATTTAAAATTAGTTTAAATTATTCAAAAACGTTGAGGGACAAGTACTTGAAAAACTTCGTAATAACTTGTTTTGAAAAGCCTTTATTCTTCTCCTTACCATTATCGTCAATTCCCTGTGCTAAGGTTGCTTCTGGGGACTAAACATCTTCAATTTATACATCAACATCATTACTAACATCTGATTAAAAATTTCAGGAAATAGAAACAAAAGTATTAGCAGAATATTTTGTATTTTGGAAGAAAGTAACTTTTATTGAATGATTGTCAAGTTAAAGGATATTGTTTATGTTAAATAAATATTTTATCATAATTTTTAGATTTATTTTTTAATCGCAAATAAAGAGCTTTATAACAAGATTTTAATTTTCTAAAACATTTTTAACTGTTGTTAAAAACTGAAAAATAATAGTATTTGTAAGATACTATTTATGTAACTTATATGTATATGTATATAGGTTATGTATATAGGTATATAGGTGTATAGGCTATGTATATGTAGAACGATTTTTACGCCGAGAAGTAACATCTTCAAAACGTTAGAATGTTTTTTTTTTACTCTTGAATTATTATTTAATACATAGTGAAAGCATTTGTGAGATTTTTTGTTTAACAAACAAACAAACGCAAATCTCTCTATCTCTCTCTCTCTCTCTCTCTTCTAACAATGATTCACCTAGGATAAATATAAATTCAAATCCCTTTGTCTGGTATAAGACTCTATTCATCGATGCATTAAAGTTCCTAGAATGAACTATTTATAGAATCGTGCATTTATTATTAAAGAAATAATGACACGATGCAAGCAGTGATTTATTATTGTTCGTGTCTACAAGGAACTCGATAGTGTAACAGCTTATCCAGTGGTAGTATATGTTTTGAGAAAAATATAGTTCTTCTGTTACAGGAGTTTTCTACGTTGTTTCAACTTTTATAAATTCTTTTAAACCAGAATCTCCAGAGTTCACAAAATGTTGTTTTATTTGAGTTTCTATACTGTTTTCATTTAATTATTGGATATTGTTTTTATTTGAGGTCCAAACGGTATAATGTCTGGAATACTTGGTGTTTAAATATTTTCACAAACTTGAGGTTACTTATACACACCCAGTAGTCAATACTTTACAGCCCCCATAAACACAGTACTCAAAACTTAATATTTAGGCAAACTACATCAAAAAGCAGTGTAAAAAAAAATGTTTTTATTTCATGGATAATCTGAAAAAACATTTAAAATGCTTATGTAATTTCAATTTGTTTTAAATGTTTAATAATATTTGAAACCATGTAATTCTGCAGACATAATGTTTAGCGAACTGTTGGCTTGAGATAAAGTCGTCCGCGTCGGTCCCCTTTGCTCGCCTTTCTTCCTGTTACCTGCCATACTCATTCTATCCCCTGACTTGCATTTCTGTCTCCTAGTGACTCGCTACCATTCCAGTCGTTTCTCTTCAATACATTACATTCAGTCCATCCCCACACATACATCGATATCCTCCATCCTTATATTATTAATACTAATCGATACATCGCATCTTCTCTGCTACTGCGCAAGTGTTTTATCGCATGTCCTATACTAGTCCCCTAGATTACAGTTCCAATAATAACTATGAATCTAAAGATTATGTTAAAAATATGTCTGATATTTTTGTTTGCAATTTAATTAGCCAAAAGGGGTGCAGATTTGTTACAGAGTATCTTGTTTGTATAAGTTAAGTTTTGTAATGAAAACTCTTACAAAAACGTAGGTCTTTTGGATGGACATAAGCATACAAATTTGTCTCAGACAATAGCATCAAAGTAAATTTCATCACTTTATGCTATGAGCCAACTCAAATGGGATTTAATGATACAAATCATTTAATATATCAACTGATTTTATGGGATACGTTGTGTTGCAAAACAACTGTTTACACATAGGGTATGTTACACTATTTATTGAACATGGTTAAGGCAAAAGGCTATTATTAAAAATGTTGACCAATAATAAATATAAAGTTTATTTAAATTTTCCTAAATTTCAATAAAACAAATATAACGATAACAATAAGTTTTATATTTCGAGTCCAATTTTTTAAATTAAAATATTCTTAGGGTCGTCTGATAACAAAATATTTCACTGTCGGCGCTTTTTCCTGAGTGCTACAACCTATTATTTTTCATTTCAGGTTCTGGGAAGCCATTATGTGTAATTATGTAGCCCATGCATATAATAATGTTCATTCAGGTTAGATTTTAATGTTTCATCGAATATCACATTATACATGAATTTATTGCTTCTGTTTTGAAGCTCACTTTTAAATCCAAAACAACCTTCTTTATTACGAATAATAATAACAACTTTTTCTGATAAAAGTAAATATCATAAAGTAATAAGTAATTATTGAAAGAACTGAATATTCAGAGCAGTTTCTTTAACTTCAGTTGTATAGTAATGGCCATTGAATATTGCTTAGTAAAATTATTAAACATGTATTAAACATTAAAAAGTTTGCTACTAAGAAGTTTTGCAGAAAATATTTTTGTTAAAACTGTTAATAAAGCATTAACTTAATCTGCAGTAAGTATATGGAAAACCCTTATATTAATCCTCGGGAGTTACAGGCAGCAGCGGTAATTTACAAGAATTACAACATTAAACTGCGGGGAGATTTTAACGCGCGGGATGTCTGATTGCGCGTCACACTTAATGCTACTTGTAATTGCATAACAATATTTCCAACTCCAACCTGCATTTATGACGCACTGTGGTAACCGTGAGGTACCACTGCTCTGTTATTGTGATGTCATTTCTAAATTTATTTTATTAATTATCACACTTTAGTAGCCGAGTGGAAAGTATCTGCCACTGCTTTATATGCACACTTCAAATACTAACTTCGTAAATAGGATTTTTCTCTTTTGATCTCACAGTAAACACTTTTCAACTCTGTCTCTTGCGTTTTAATAAACACCATTTAACTGACATGAATTCGCGTTTTCCGCTTAACAAAATAATTGTAACTATGACGGGTTCACTATTCTGTTTTAGATTAGTGATTCATTATTCTCAATTTAGTTCTCTTTTAAAAGAATAATTTAAATTTAATAATATTTAATTTAATTTGTTTACTGCACAAGAGTCCAAGTTTTAGTGATATTATTTTCAAAATTTATAAATAAAATTTTTAATTTTAAAAAAACTTATTCTAATATTTTGAAACAGAACTGTAAATTTATACATTATCGGGAAATTATGACCATACTATAATATATTTTCCTTTATCAAGATTATATTAACTTTAATACCTTTAAATACATTGAAAAATAATATTAAATAGGTATATATATATATATATATATATATATATATATATATAATATATATATATATATATATATATATATAGTATATAAAAATAATAATAAATATAATAATAGAAATATATATGTGTGTGTGTTTGTGTGTATGTGTGTGTGTGTGTGTGTGTGTGTGTGTGTGTGTGTGTGTGTGTGTGTGTGTGTGTGTGTGTGTGTGTGTGTGTGTGTGTGTGTGTGTGTGTGTGTGTGTGTGTGTGTGTGTGTGTGTGTGTGTGTGTGTGTGTGTGTGTGTGTGTGTGTGTGTGTGTGTGTGTGTGTGTGTGTGTGTGTGTGTGTGTGTGTCTGTGTGTGTGTGTGGGTATATATTAATCATTTAAAAATATAATAATAATAATATATTATAAAAATATTATTTATATAAATATAAAATATACTAAGATAGAAGATTTTAAAAAAATTCAATTTTTTTATACAGGTGACTTTTTAATGGATCCATTTTATTAAACATTATTGCAAATTCTCAAAGATAAACGTTTATCAAGGCCAATTACAAAAACAAATGTAATAGTATAAGATTTTAATTTAAAAAATAGTAATGATAATTGATTAAATAATTATTATTATTATTATTTAATAATAAAAGTTATTTAACAACAAAATTTATAATTAAAAAAATAGTATAGGCGTAATATAATAACACAAAATAACATTACAAAATTATTTTTACAGTAAAAACATTACATATTTTATTGGAAATTTTTAGCTAGTAGCCTATACCATTATTTTACGATAAATGGTCTTGGTTATACAAGGGCTTTTGTTAATCATCGGCAATATTCAAGTTCTAGGAATAATTTTAAATTAATGAACTAGTTTAATTAAGCTAGACCAGTAAATAACTAACTCTTGAAAGAATGTCTTGGAACGGATTTAGTTGCCTTAATGTGTTACATAACCTGCACGTGCTCCCTGCCTATTACGAAAGCACAGAATCTATTCGTTTCCATAGAAATGGGATTTTATTGAAGCTGCCTCAACCGGAAAAATTAGCACTTAGAACGGATTAATTAAAAATGCGAATACCACATATGTTTTTATTAAAAAATGCGCAAAATTGTTTATTTATAAAACACAATACACTAAGAACGATCTGCAACACCTATAACTGTTTCAGATGTCAATTAATATTCCAAGAAAAATTACTTTTCCCGTAAATTTATTATTATTTTTTATAATAAAAACAATATTAAAAAAATGTCTAACTCAATTCCTACTCAGGTCAACTAATAAACATTTTATTTAGTTACTATTTACTAAATAAAGTAACATCACCTATGCCTTAAAACAGCTGTTCTACCACATACCTATAACATAAAATCAGCTGATTTATAAAATCATATGTTATCACTTATTTTAAGCGAAATGGGATGATTAACTATATTGTATACCTTGCAATGGAAAGCTTATCTCCTTGAGCTACCATTACACCTTGATGAAACAAGTCGAGTGCAGTAATTACGTTATCAAATTTATGGACTACAACCACGTGACCACTGGTTCATAAACACCTGTGTGTGATATCTCACACCTTTTATGGTTATTCCATCTTTTGATTAACCTATCCTAACGTATTGTGAATAAACCATTTAACGGACCAGTAAGGAGCTTTTTACATTTACAGAAACGGACGTGTTTTCAAATATTTTATATCAGTTTTTAATATTATTTCTCCATACATACGTATTTTCTTCTCACTGTTTATGTTGACTGATGTTGAACGAAGAAACGAATTTTAATATTAATGTGGGGTTCGAATAAAAAGGTAGAGAGTTATAAATCAAACATAAACATCCAAAACGAAACTTAATATTTTTTAGAGGCAACAAAATTTACAATAGATGGATGTCGCTACACGCAATCTCTTTAATTTTCAATAGGATAATTAAACAATGACTTTATTGGGAAAATTAATTTGTTGTAACCAATATTTGTAGGGAACAGTTATGCGTAAAGGCCGAATTATTTATATCAACTTAAAGTAAGGACTCTGTTGAAATTACTTCTTACAATATTTGTAATCGACAAACTATAAACTAAAGATAAACTGAGAATAGCTGAATGTCATTAACTTTTGTTATAAATTTAAAGAGCACAAGCTTTCCCTTGGGACAACAGACTTCATGGCCCTGGTGGCGGCCTTGTATGGTATTCCCGGGGCTTGGCAATGCCACAAGAAATATCAATTTATATTTGAATAGGCGCTGGTTTAAACTTCAAAACAAGTTTCTAGAGGCAACCATGCTAGCAGACAAATGACGTCATTTCCTGAGTGTTTGTGTTAGCCGAGTGTTTTAATCCTGAAACGGAGAGCAAGCCTGATGAAAATACTTGTAGACAAAGTTAGAAAAATAATTATAAGAATTTTTTGAGATACTGATTGATTTGAATAAAGGTGGAATTAGGAAAATGTCATCTTTTACTTTGTTTTCCCCATTTTACTTTTAGTGTAGTAATAACTTCCTTAACTCCTTTCACGGTGGGTCGATTCTTTATCGTCAACAATCGTTTTTAGTTACAAGGATTGAACAAATACAAAATTACAACCAGCAAACCTAATTGCTACGAACTATTAGCTAATCTAATTTTTACCGTTTTTTTTCTAACCGCAAATCTTTATCTATTAAAATTTCAAATTGGTTTGTGTTCGCTTCAAAAACTCAAAACGTTCACATGCGATTGGGTTCAAATTTTGAAAGTACATATAATCCGCTTTAAAGGTTGTTTTATATATTTTTTGCGTCAGTAAACGCACTTTATTCTGTTCCCCATTACTCAAGCACAATGTCCCACAGCAAAGCGTGCCAGAGTAAAGCTAGCAATTTATAAAATTAATAGAACTATAACAGAAATCTTAAGTTTTATATTTGACAGCTATCTAATAATTCGTTTTATATGTTATAGATATTACTGAAAATTATGTTTTTATTAAATGTTGTGTGAATAAAATTCGTAGTATAAGTGATAAACACAATTATAATAAAAGACTTAAATATTGTTTTCAGACGATGATTGCGACAGACATATTATTTACCGTAGGCCTACTTGTTCTCTCTACAGCAGTACAAGGTCACAGAGTCAGGCGGCAAGGTAGGTTTAAGCTCTCTCACAAAGGCCTCCTATAAGTCTGTAATAATATAACTTTAAGTTTATAAATAACACTAATGGTTTTTAAACGAATTTCAAAGTTTCTAACAGTTTTATTCATTAAGGAAATATATTTAGGTCGTCGTTAATAAGTCGGTCAAGAAATATACGGGTAGACCTGCTTGTGTTCAAACTTTACTAAACAAAGCAGAAACGTTTTTATGGTATTCTCAAACATTTTAAACGTATGACAACCATTCAAGGATTGGTTTATTAAATAAGATCTTAAACAACGTTTTTTTAAACAAAGTAGTTTTAAGAATTGCTCTAATATTTAAATTTATTTTGAAATCATCAACAGAAGCTAAAGATTTACCAGTATTTTATTAATATCTTTAAAACAACATAAATTCTTATATTAAAACAACGACAAACACAATTTACAAAACCGTTGTCATTACCTGAAATAATAAAAACTATATAAAGAGAAAGATTTTAATCAGTGTTACTGCTATTTCAATGTCTTGTGAGCTCTCTTACAAAGAGAATCCTTTAATGAAATATTAATCTAGCAATATTGCTTTGAAATGAAATGGTCTAATCAAATTGCAAAAACGATAAATTAGAAAACGACTGTAGTAAAGACACAGTTTATCAGGTTAATTGTACCACTTTTAATCACGTGAGAAAATTCATAGTTTTAATACTACTGTTATTAAAACTATTTAAACTTACAGTCTTTGTTTGTAGATATTGAGGTTTTTTCATAATTACACTTTTGATATTAACTTGCAAAAAACCACTATTTATTGATATTTTCGGCAGACGCATAGCAAAAAATGGCTTCCGCGTTCCGTAAACTTAAATACAAAGTAGCATTCAACATCCAACACAATTCAAAAACACCTACACAGTTCAAAAACACACCAGGATAAACATGACAGGGCAGGCGTATACAAGGTTACTTGTAACAAGTGTCCCAACTTTTACATAGAACTAACAGGGAGAACATTTACCACAAGAACACGTAAAACAGATAAAAAAGAGATAACCCACATAAAACTTTGCCATACACATACAAAAAACACTACACTCACAGACTGACATAGACACCAATTTAAAGATCCTTCATTACATCAATAAAAGCAAATAACTCAACACAATAGAAAACTATGAGATATAAACACCATAAATACTATCCACAACACATTCTAAATGGTAAAACACCCTTCCAATCAAACACTATATTTGAGCACATAATTAACAACTACTGTATGAACAATAACACACCACAGAACAAAAATATACCACAGACTCACACCAACACAACACACCTGAGCAACAGTCTTGTCAGTAATTCACAGCATTGAATAATGCGCTGACGTAGCGCGAATCGCGACTGCTGAATGAATCAGTAAGTAGTGGTTTTTTCCAAGATAATTCAAACAATTGTAATTTCTATAAAAACCTCAAGATGTACAATACACAAAAATTGTAAATAATTTTAAATTCTAGAAGTGATGAACACAAAAACAATATTTTTTAAAAAAATCCGTAACAAGTGTAAGAATTTGTCCAAACATTTTATCGGTAGTAAAGAAAATTTATTTAGAGTGGTAAAATCCAAATAGTTTGGGTAGTAAACCTAAATAACAGATACAGAGGTCTATCAGAAATGATTTATGTAAAACAAACAAACAGATTGTATTAATAAAACTTCAAGAATAAAATATTTTATAATTTACTAATGCTTCTATGGTAGGCATTAATGTTTCTTTTGCTGTGTACCTATAAAACACACATAAAAGGTTACAAAAATTATATCATTTTTAACACATTTTTTAAAAACTCTGTGAATAAAAGAAAGCAAAAAGTTCTATTCTTGTTTCCTATTTTCACTACATGGGAGCAGCACTCCGCAAGAACCGTTAAGTAACCATGGTGTTATAGTTTGATTTTCGGAACGTTCAGAGCCTGGAAAGCCACCAGGTCGGTCTGATGAATATGAAAATACGCCCAACAAAATTCTCCATATAGTTAAGAGAACTCTTTCTTATGTGTTTGGATCTGAATAATTTTAAATTAATTTACTCAGTTGTAACTACAGGTCATTAAAGTTGATACTTTCATTAATAATATATCTGAATCCAAGTCTGGGGCTCCTTTCCCAATGGTACAATGACTATAAGTTTGCGAGTCAAGTTTTTTATTAAAGAATATGAGTAGACTTCCATCCGTGCTACTCTAGAACTGTTTTTCACATCCTTAATTATTGTGTTAATTTAACTTGTTAATTTTATTTATCGTAAGATGTGAACAGAACTATTTAAAATCCCTTTGGGGGCGGGGGTCGAATTAGATGCAAAACCAAAGGTGGATGGTGCTACAGAAATCCACGGTGAAGTCAATCTGCTTTCTTGTTCACTTCTTTATAATTATTTATATTAAAATTATTAATCAATAATAATTCATTCAAGGGCGTAGACATTTAATATATAAACTATTGTGAAATATACTTTTTCTGTAGCTAGATGCTAATTAAATTAAACAATTGTATTATTCTTTAACAACCTTGTAAAACACTGTATAACATTTTGAAAATATAATATATATATATATATATATATATATATATATATATATATATATATATGTATGCATTAAATGGTTAGGTCAAACTATGTAAAAATTGTTTTACGCAAGACCTAGTACTTATTCAACTAAGGTTGACAGGATAGACCTAAGCTTACCACTCCAGAATACTGTTTTAAATTAATTGTTTGTATGTTAGTTATAGTTTTGGAGTTCTCGTAGTCATTTGCACCGTTCACGGCCCAAAGTGGACACTTTTTTTAAACACTCCTTTTGGAGGGAAAAGTGTAAATTCATGTTTATGGGACAGTTTCCGACATTAACCATCCTACCAGCGTAGGTACAATATTTCATTATTTGAGCAATATTGTTAAATAAATATATCATTCCTAGATTGAAATTAAATATAATCCTCTTGAAAACGATTATAGTTTTGAGTTAACGGCAACGTTTTAAAATTAATTTAAAGTTGTTTTGATTTTATGAAACTAGTCGTGATTAACTAAATATATTTTAAATTTCGGTAATACTTTTTGTAGAATTTGAATTTGTTCTCACGGTATAAACGCGAGTTATTCTGTACCGGAACTCTCTGATGAGATATTTAAATAAAATAATGGTTTAGTGGGCTATAAATCAAACGGTAAAATTGTCAAATGTTTGCAAAATAATTAAACCACTGTTTATGCACTGTATAAATTAATACAAAAACAGTTTTAGTTGTCAAATTCAAGGTTTTTTTTCTAAACATCATCAAACAAAAGTTCCCTTGAAATCAAACTTGACTCCTGATTCAGCCTTTCATCACATATAACTAGATTCTTGGTTGCACCGATATAAACTTGCATCATAAAACTTGCTACTCAACAAACTATCACGCGAGTATTTGTCTGCGAATGTTTTTTTCAAAGTATTAATCCGCACTTTCCCTTATATATATATATATCTTGTTCCAATTTTCAGTTGTTAATAAAATAATTTGTATTCATCCATTCAAGTGCAAATACAGGTTTTACACTTGTGGGAGATGAAATTTGATATTATTACCTTCTCTATTTATCAATATTTATTAATTAAATCAATTAATTTGAGATTTATATGGGAGAAAGAGACAAGGTACGCAATACAATTATTTCTTTTCATTTGGCTTAAAATAAATGACAATATGTGGTTTCATGAAACAGATGACTTTATGTTGTAGTTTATGTGGTAGAACAGCTGTTTTTACGCATAAGTTATGTAACTTTATGTATATTAGTTGTATTGTTTGATAAAAAAGTAACAAAATAAAATTTGTCTTTGTTGATCTAAACTGTAATTGAATTTAAAAATATATGTTTATAATACGTGATTTAATGAATTTATTTTCTCATATTAAAAACAGCAATAAAACACAAATATTTGTTTAATATTTTTATGAATATATATAGTTTGGGCACTTTTAGAGAACACAGACACTTCAGCAATTGAGTACTTTGTTGAAATTCTGAATAACGATTTTAAGCTTTTGTTGACTATATTTTTACTTTTACAAAATTTAGTTTTCAAGTTACATATTTTTATTCTAGCTTTAGAAGTCATTGATGCACATTGATACTTGCAATGATAACACCTGGTAAACAAGTGGTGGAATAATGATCTGCTATGGTTATGTTATCTTAGAATATGTATTTATCCATCTGAGAATAATTTTTTGTTAAGTACAATATTTCACTTTGGTAGTTGTATTCTGTTATATAAAAACGTCAGCCATCAGGTAGACGTTTTATGTGAATGTAGAGTAACCTAAGGTATGAGAATCATTCAACACATGGCCTAGAATGCATCTTTTAGAGATTTTGATCACTCAATAATTGAAATCAACAGATTTTCATTGAATTTAATACGTTAGGGTTTTTACTGTTTTAGTAAGAATGTTTTATATTTGAAAAAAAACTTTAAACACTTTCTTTGTAGTAAATTCTATGAAAAAATACAATATAAATCCTAACCTAAATCACATTTATAGAATTATTAACAAAATACAAATAAATAGAATCGTCTATGTGTGTGTGTATGTGTGTGTGCGGTTTTATAGCGTCTGCAGACGCTGTCCGATTTCTAAGCTTTGCCTCCACGCTTTCCTATTGTCGCAGTGTTCCACCTATAAGATCCTTGCACTTATGCATTTATTGACGGTTTCCCCCATGTTAGTCGGGGTCTTCCCTTTCCTCTACTCTCCGGTGGCGTCCATTCCAAAGCAACTCTCGGTAATCCTCCCTCCCACATCCTCTTTACGTGTCCGAACCGTATCAGCTCTCTCCTCTGAATCTCCTCTACGACTGTCTCCTTCTCTATCATGTCGCTAATGCTTTCATTTCTCCTACATTCTTGTCTAGAGATTTCACAGAATCTCCCAAGAGCATTCATTATTAAAAAAATTCATTCATTATATCTTTTGATATAAAAAAAAACAAATTTTAAGTTTTAGTCTTAGAGAACATAAGAAATATATTGTATTAATAAGGGAGTGTAAGTATACAGTAGGATAGGTGTAAGAGTAAGACCTAAGTCCTCATGTACTTATTTTATTTAAAAGATTGTTTCAAATAATAAAACATTATGACTTGAAAATAACGTAATAAAATGCTAGACATTTTTAAAGTTAAGTAAGTTTGATATAAATATACAAATATTTTGTGTAGCTTTTTAAATAATTTAAAAACTAGTTTCATAATATTTTTCTAAGAAGTAAGACAAACGCATATATTTAATAAATAAATATTTTAAAATATTCATTTTAATAATGAGCTATTTATATATGAACAATTAGTATATGGAAAACAACATACGGACATAACAATAACACTTCTCTTATTGTACTTTATAACCTGTATAATGTAATCAAATATTGTATGTGATACTGAAGCTGTATAGATCCATATCGTTTCAGACACCAACCACATTGCTCTTGTGTCCTACTGATTCTAATGTGTAGACAGGTTTGTTGTCCAGGTAGACCCTCCAACCAAGGAGGCTCCTGCGTAACCCCAAGCTCACAGCCGGGTCAATGTATCGATCTCAAACAGTGCCCACCATTGTTAGAATTGCTAAGAAGTGGATCAAAGAACAAGGAAGCAGTTAGATACCTAAGGAGCTCTGTTTGCAGTTACAATGGCAATTCCCCCGTCGTGTGTTGTCCTAAGCAAGCAGCTGGAGGTAAAGGATGACGTCACATACACCCAGTTAGATTTATTGGCTGTGAAGGGTTGGAATTGGAAATGTAATATGTTGTAGTGCTGTGAGAAGCTATTCTTTGTGGCTGTGTAGTAATTCTGAACTGAAAAATATTGTAAATAGAGAGTACAAGCTTAGTAGACAGTTGTGGGTGCCGGTGGATTGTAACATTACTATATGAAGTTTCTCTAACACTGTAAATATAATCTGTGCTAGCATAAAGATAATGGAGACAACACTTGCGCTGTTTCTAATTTATGTCACGTGTGCTATTTCATTTCCTTGCACATTTTGACAGTAAAACCTGTCGCGGCTATCAGATGGGCTTTATGAGTTTTATTGTTGTACAAACTGACCATAAATCCTGTTTTGTGTCAAATTTTGGTGATGGAATTGACGTTCGTGTTCCAAAATTCCAATTGAAAATTACAAACAATTACAACACACAACACTTAAAATTGATTGGTCATTTTTCTAATATTTATTCTAACTATTAATATTAGCATGTGGTACTGAGTAATTGCAATTCTGTTTTCAAGTCTTATATTCGGATATTTAATTTATAATAAACATTTTATAGTGTAATTATTTTTTAAAATGTCTACTATTAGTTCAAACTCTTCCTATAATATATATATATATATATATATATATATATATATATATATATATATATATATATATATATATATATATATATATATTACTCTTCCTATAATATATATATATATATACCTTGTTAAACTTTTCAATCGTTCATAAAATACCTTTTATTCATACACTTAAGTTCAAATACATATTTTTAAATTTTAGTATATAACACTTTATGTAATATAGTTTTTTTCAAAATAATTAAATAACGTCAGTTTATTAATTACAAATTAAAAATTAATTACAATAATTAATTTCGCTTTCTATTTTGCCACTTACTATTGTGATTCTGTTATATGTATATACATATTTATAATAATTGTAATTATAAAGTAAAAAGTAACATAATTTTTCTTTGTTTCCCTCAGTAAACAAGAAATTGTCTTTAAAATTTTTGATATGGTTTAGCACCCAATGTGAATTAATTTTAAAACTCTTCATAATTTTATTTCGATGATAGAATAATTTTCAACTTCTTTTAACGATTTTGCCGTGTTTTTACTGAATGTACATGGAAAATTCTAATACAGAGTGGAATTAGAATCCTATTGGAATATAAATATTTTACTAACTAGTTACTGTGAAATGGCGCCTTGTGACCTAGTACGTTATAATATAATTATGTATTATGTATTTGAAAAGTTTTCACAATAATAAAGACAGTTATTGTTGCATTACTTTTATGAATAACTGTTTAACGTTATATTTAAATATTATTCATCAAAAATTTTAAAACCAAGACAACTATTTTTAATAAATTTATACAATTAAAATTTACAAAATGAAAAATAAAGTGAACAAATTTCAAAGTTTCGTCACACGCTCCTATTGATACGTCAATGACGTACTCCTTTCCCTAACCCTGGGGTGTGTAATATACATAGCAGGCTGTATTACACCTGCCATAAAAACATGATTTGGCGGAAATTACATTACAAAATATATATTACATATAGATTTATTTGTTAAATAGCTAATTTCACAGTATATAAAACCCGAAATATAACATCGACTTCACGGAAAGTTTATAACATTCTGCCTCTTGTCAAACTAGTTTAACTCAGAAAACCACATTCAAACACAATAACATTTATCACATTTTTTTTCTTGTATTTAATTTTTAATACGTTAAAGCCATATATTTACACCATTTGTTATCAGAAATTTCAAACCGTAAAACGATTTAAAAATATATTATATATTACAGTCAAATTATTAATATATTATGTTAAATAAATTTAATAAGAATATAAGTACTACATTTTTAGTGATACAATTATTATAAAATGTACTACAAATATAATGATTTCTTATTCATTATATGATATTAAGGTTTAAAACTATTCAGTGGTATATTGTTATTAAAAAGATGCTCAATGACTTAAAATTATTTGGTTTTCTTACTCAAACGAATTAACTAATAAAATTAAGAATGTTTGTAAAGTAGACGATATCTTTCTTCGAAAGATTGTATGTGCTTTAATGTGTCAGATGAATCGAAACTGTAAAAATTCATCAATATAGGAAATAATATTCTAAATAATGAATTAGGCCGTATTCAAAATTTCACTGTTATTGCCCTTGGTGTTTTGGGAGCATTGTTGTTTGATCATATGGTATGTAGTTATATTTTAATATTAGTTTTAATTATGTTTTTCTAGTCTTATAACTCACTGAAAATTGCTACGTCATTAAAACGTAGTTTGAGTAAATTACCGTACGCGCGAAAATAAACAGTACTAAAATAGTTGTATGATTTTATTTTATTTCATTTTATTTTATTTATGTAGTTTTACAAACACATACAAGTAAAAAGAAACTAAATCGGTTAATTTGAGGCACTCGTGCCCTTTTTAAAGGTTTTTCCTCATTTTGGTGAAAAGGGGTTGTTTCATGCTCGTTATACACATGGCTATTTATCCTGTAGCTAGACAATTGGGAAAGAAAATCTTCTCCTTCATCATTCCAAAACATAGAACTCAGGTGTTGTAAGATGGAGAGAGTGGGATGGGTAAGGAAAGTTTATTCTAAGGGGGATGAGGCGGTTGCCAAAAGTTTCTTGAAAGAAAGCAATGCTGTCTATGCTAGGGCTCCTAGTTCCGCCATCTTGCTGAAACCATTGTGAACGGAAAGGCAGGTTTCAGGAACGACAAAATCTTGTGAGTTCTTCTATAAAACGTTATCGATCATTCCACTTTAGCTAATTCATTTTCAGTACTGTTTACTTGTTAATTTTGGCGCACACGGTACAAATTGTTGTGAGTTAGTAAACATATTTTTATTAACTATTATCTCCACCTTCCAAATCAATCTCAAACAGTTTTGTTACATATTCAGTGTTTGTTTCACTTTCAGGAGTCCAGTTTGACCAGTCATCAAACACATGCACCACACCAGCTCCAGAATCAAGAGCAGGATCTTGTGTTAACATTAGACAGTGTCCCGTTCTCCTTGACATCCTGAGGAACAAAAGGAATGATCCCGTCGCAATTAAATTCCTCCAACAGTCTGTTTGCTACTACAGTGGGAGGGATCCCATTGTGTGCTGCCAGTCGAATGCTCCTGTCAATAATGGCAAACCAACTGTCAATAATGGCAACGCTGGGAACAGGTTCCCTGGAAATAATACTTGTGGTATATCTACGGTGAACCATGTCCGCGTGGTCGGAGGACAGCCTGCTGATCTAGGTAAATATTGGCTGACAAATTATATATACATATATACATATATACATATATACATATATACATATATATTCAACTTTGCAACACTGTGTTCTTGTATTCACTTATCACTTACACTTGAATGTACTTAAACAAGAATCTTACTTGGTATATATGCGAGTCGACTTTCGAGAACTAATTACGTATCCACATTTTCGAGCATCACCTGAGACATATATATAAAGCTATACTAGTTTGGTCTTACAATGCAAAAAATAGAGATATCTGCTATCTGAAAGGCTGATTTTAGAAGAAAGGTTATCCGGATTGGAGACAAGAGTATATGTCTCCTATCAAGACGTTTTACAAAATCTGTATATGGAAAGAAGAAAACATGTATTTCTGTAAGTGGAAAAATAATGTCCAAAAAACTCGATAAAAATAGTTGAATACGCAGAAAATATCTAAATAATAAACTCAGAAACTATTTTGAACAATTACTGACTTTTATACTTCATAAAATAAATTCTAAATACATCTATGAGAAAAATTAAAATGTAAATACGAAATTATTATTAAAATTGTGTGTAATAAAGTATGCTACTAACTATAAGAGTGTGACGCAATGTATATAATAATGTATATATATAATAATATACGAGTATTATTTCCGAACTCTATGAGCTGCTGAAGACTATAACCACTATTATTTATTTAATTAATATTATTTTTTCCGTTTGACGTTTCTGTTCCTATCTTTTATGCTCAAAGACGAGAAATCCTAACTGGTGCTGCTAAAATTGCGCCCAACGTTTCAACGGTAAAACGTTTAGTGGTTTATGCAGTACTTGTGGTTACACAGTTTTTCCAAATATTATTACAATAATTAAACATTTAATTTTAATGTTGCTTGTTGTAATCAATTGAATTCACTGATTAAACTATAATTAAATATTGATTAACTAATTGAATATATAAGGGCTTACTTCCTGACGCGTTAAAAAAAATAATGTTCCTATAGAGGCTTTGCTTCGTAAGGAACGATTGATTCGAAACTCGTCAGCAAGTGAGCCCTTATGTAGTCACTTAAATAAAGTATTTGAATTTTAGTTTTATATCGGAGAAAAACTTTTCGAAAAAGGGGCAAGGTATGCAGTGTAGTTATTTTTAGTTCCATTTGGCTTAAAATAAGTGATAACATTTGGCTTATTAATTTCCACATGAAATAAATTTAGGATTTTCTAAAACAGCTGATTTTATGTTATAGGTTATTTGATAGAACAGCTGTTTTAACGCTTAGGTTATGTTACTTTATTTAAGTTAATTGTAATTATTTAATAAAACGTAACTAAAATAACATTTTTCTTTGTTGACCTAAGTAGGAATTGACTTAAAACATGTTTGTTTATATCATTTGTTTTTATTTTTTTTTAAATACAGTTCACCTTTTATTATATTATTTTAAAATATAAAACTTCATATCAATAAAAAAATAAACTACTATATAAAAGTAAACTTATAGCTGTTATAAACATTATATTTAAAACAATTTCAAAGACATTTTTAAACACGGCTTTGTACAAAGTCTTCTTTCTATAAAAATATTTTATTACAAAACGTTAAAATATATTTCATTTATTTGCTACAGAGGCATGGCCTTGGATGACTGCTTTAGGCTATGTGACTGCAACAAATCCAACTATGGAGTGGCTATGCGGAGGTGCTCTTATAACAGAAAAATATGTTGTGACAGCCGCCCACTGTGTGGTCAATATCGGACGAAGGGTTTTGTAAGTTTTAACAATATTTTTTTTTAAAATAAATATTAACGAAGACTATTTTCTAAATGTTAGCGATGAAATATTAGCGAAAGCATATGATGGGTTGAAGAACAAGGTTATAATACTTATCTAAAGTCACATTTACGTAATTGCATAACATTCAGATGTGAGAGAAATTCTATTGAAGTAAGTTCAGTACGATTCAGAATTACTGCTTAATTGAACATAATAGTATTACTCTTTGTGAAAATTATTATAAATACTTTGTAAGACAGAAAAAGCGGGGAATGAACTTCCCTCCAACCACTTTCTCTTTTCCCTACGGCAGTCTGAACTATTTATAAATTACTACATTACATAATAGTTTTGAGAAAATAAATCACAAAAATTGGAGAAAGGTGTGCAACAAAGATATTTTCACAAAATAATATTTAGATATACAATGACTCATATAATCTTCACTTCCGTCCATACTAGGAAGAATATTATCCCGTTTAGCTTTTGAGGACGAGGGCAACATATTCTGACCCATGGTGCCCTGTCATTTTAAAAGACCAAAAAACATTTTTTAATCTCACTTGTAACGTTTGCTTTCCGTGAGTGTTCTCTTTGGAGATATTCCTACATCCCTATTTCATAGTGATCTATTTTTCGTCTAGAATTTTTCATCGTTAGCTTTCTCTTGGTCATGACGTGATCACAGTGTCGGTTCCAGGTACGACCGAACCGGAGCATCTGAAATGATGCATTTGCAGACAATTTTCTTTTTACGCGAATGAAACTTAAGTTGCTTGTTGTAATCCTCTTGAATTCATTGAGTAAACTATGAGTAATTAATACATAACTGATGGAATACTTATAGGCTTACTTGCTGACGCGTTTCGAAACAATCGTTTCATTTACGAAGCTAAGTTTCGAGGCTCTTAGGTAATCACTTAGATATGTATTAATTAATGACAGTTAAAATTTAAAGTGACAGTCGACATTCCGTGTAAGCGTAACCCAACACGATTCCTTTCTTCTGTATTCTTACATTTCCCAACTTACTTTATTGTTTTTATTACATAATACTGTATGTACTATTTTTTATCCAAGATTCTTTTTATTTACGAACTCGCGTCACCCCGCCAATGTTTAGATAACTAACCAAGAGAGTGCCGTCTTTTCACTACAGTGTTGCAACATTATACATTAGGTGTACGTTTGATATGACCTAAAACAGCTTAAAATGGGAAATTTAAGCATGTAATTTTCAAAAACAACTTCCCCACACACTATATATCTTACCGACCTGAGCCTCGCAAGGTGTGGATCCGCCCCGTATTCAGGCATATATGCTTAAATGTATCGTAACGAAAGACTTGAAGGTATCTGATATAAAGCCTTTTTTCTAACATAAAGGAACTCATCTTTGTATTTTTAATGGTCAGACCCAAAGAACATAAAAGTAAATCCAACACAATTATTTTTTCAATACTCCTATTGCATTGTTTCTTGGTTTCAGGAAGGTGGCGAGGTTGGGCGATCTGGATCTGAATGATTCCGTTCAAGACGGCGCAAGTCCTATTGATGTTAGAGTAGAGAAAGCTATTCCTCATGAAAAGTATAACGCGGGTAAACACACCACAGACATCGCCCTCGTCAGGCTGGCAGACAAAGTTACATTCTCAAGTAGGTATTCCATTTTCAATATTATGAATATATAAATTAATTTATAGATTTACAAATGAAAAACAAGACTATAGACGTGATGTTATTGTTTATCTACATCATATGAAACTTCCTGAGTGATCTGTGTTTGATTAGGCCTATTTATTAAAAGAGTTTAATTGTTCTATATTTTAGAAAAAATGTCTCAACTCTATTTTATTAAAAATATACAGAATTTTAAAATATTTAAAATAAGTAATATTATTCAACTAAAAACACTTGTAAATATGTTACACTTGCCTATAGTAGCACTTAATTTTATAATTGTTGAGGACGGCCGTTTCGGGAGATGTATCACATTGTCAACTCAGGCTATTCAAGTTACGTTCTGAGTTGACAATGGGACACATCTCCTGAAACGGCCGTCCTCAACAATTATAAAATAAATGCTACTATAGGCAAGAGTGACATATTTACGAGTGTTTTTAATTAAAAAGCTCACGTGAAGATTGAACCAACTATTATAATATTATTTCACAGTAAATAATAAATATCAGTTAATTTACTGTTAGAAAACTCTCTCTATTATCTGAAAATACTTAATCGTTATTTCAAAACTTTAAACTCAAATTTTATCACATTATTAGAAAATCAGTAATACATTTAAAGCTAAACTGGATCATTATGTAAGTAAAACAAAATATAAACTATTTGGTGAGAAAATTATGTTCTTTTAGGAATAATATGACACCTACAACGCTAATAATACAGTATTAATAACAGTAAATGCATTATTTTGATTCAGGTTTATGTAGTTTTAAAATATAATGAAACCTATTTATTTGAATATTTAAACTTTATATGAATATTTAACAAAGCTTTAGGATAATGTTTTAATCATAACTATAAAATAATTAAAGGACTCCTTCATTGATAATGAATTTGAACAATAAAGTTTCAAATTATTACAGAGTTTAAATAAATTATTCTTGGTCTATAATAACCTTTTTGAACTAGTATTTGTTACAATGTATAATGTTTATTTAATTTTTATTTCAGAAATGGTATCGCCTATATGTTTACCATTTCCAGTAGAGATGAGATCCAACCCTTGGGTCGGCTATCAACCCTTCCTTGCTGGGTGGGGCGCAGTTTCTTACAGTAAGTTTGTATAATCATTACAGTTTATCAATGTTGATATAACATATTTTATTTTTTATTCACATTTCCTTACATAAAATATTTGCCTAGTAAATTATAACCTCTAAAACTAATCTAAAAGATTAAGCCAGTTTGAAGGGGTTCTCTGTTTTCTTATAAAATTTGTATTTCAATTGTTTCAGTTGTTTAAAGCAGACAAGGAAAGGTAGAGTATATGTGTAATTTCTCCGAACACAGTGAAATTAAATTGATCAACAATCCTTTATCCGAATAATTGATAAGCTCGCTATCTTGTACGGAACAGATTTCTCTAATTAACTTTGGACTGGCTTACTGATCTCCTAGAGGCTTAAACCTTTGAACTTAGCTAGGGAGAGAGTTACAATAATACAATAATTTGTTATTGGGCTAATAACATGGTGAATTATATAACGGTTTTCTACAACGGTTTTCAATGATTTCCTGTAACTATTTTAAATATTTGGATATAATTACACAGAATTACAAAACACAAATTATTTTTTTTTTAATTCAAATATTAAAAAAACACGTTTTAAAATGAACAAGAAAATGTTATAAAATTGTTATTAGATCCATTCATACGTAACCACATTTATATTCATATCGTCAGACACGTTTCTCTGATATTATAATAATAATAAGTTAAATCTAATTTATCCCTAAATATTTGTAACATTAAAACCATAAAATTAGTGTGTGTGAATGTATAATTTTAGGATTTGCAGAGAGCATCTGACCTTGAGAAAACTCATTCAACAGTTCATATTATAACTCATGTTATACTCGTAGTTCATACTTTATTTCATATTTTAGTTCATATTATAGTTTATGTTATGGTTCATATTGTAATTAATATTTAATTTCATGTTATAGTTCATATTTTAGTTCATATTATATGTCATATATATATAATATGTTATGTTTCATATTATAGTTCAAATTTTTCAGAAGTTAAAAGAAAAAAATTAACAAAAGGATTTGTCTACTTAAAATATAAACCACTAAATATGCATTCATATAAACCCACCATTTACATACACTAAATGTCCAAGCTTGATAATAGTAAACATTTACATGGTTGATGTTACACTGACTTTTTTCTTCGTTGAATAAAGATTATGTACTGTGTATTTCAGGAGGGCCCTCGACAACAAGGCTTCAAGAGGTACAGTTGCAGATATCTGATATGCCTAACTGCATAAGGGCTTATTCAAACATCACAGGGGCAACTATTGATCAAAGAGTGCTGTGTGCTGCGAATCCAGGCAAAGACGCTTGCCAGGTAAAATTACCAATGTGTTTATAAAATCACACAAGTTTATGTAAAGCCAATAAGTTTACCATACGAAAATAATAATTGAACGATGTAACTGTCCAAGTACTTAAGTTTTATTTTGGGTGATTAAATATTTCTACAACCAGCAAAGAATTTGTTTTACTTTAAAGTAACAATTTCAAATTCTAGTTTTTCTCGCCATATTTGCCTTGCATTGAAACTCCGCTTGATTATATCCATAGAAGTCGTACATATTACTCCAATATACATTCTAAACAAGAAAATATTGTTGAAATTTAAAATATTGCTTAAAACCTAAATAAATTATCGTTTTTGGAAATAATCTCCCTTTACAAATATTCTTGTTTATGAAATAACTTTTATAACAATGGCCCTATGTTATAAGTTTATAACTTATATTATTATATAAATATATCACTAAACAAAGTATCTAATTTGGATAAATATCTGTGAAATCACGTTTTTTTAAATTTTTCAACACGAACTACCGCAATTTTGCGTAATAATTAATTTTCAATCCTACTATACTAATAACTTTTATGTGCAGCATTGACTTTGTTGGATAAATAACAACATATATCGTTATCCTAAACAATGTCTCAATTTGTTTCAAAATTTAATAATTAAACTGCTGACGTATAAAGGTTTGTGGGTCCTGGGTGCATTGAGGTTATATTTACTCTTTTAAAATTAAATCCATCGTACGACACTATAAATCATCTTTTTCAATACCTTTTATTAGTTCACACACTTTATATATATATATATATATATATATATATATATATATATATATATATGTTTAAATATTCAATCGGTAACAAAATACTTTTCATTCATCCACTCAAATTCCCATACATTTTTCTAAACCTATTGTGGATGATTTTTGATGTTAATAGTTTTTTTTTTAATATTAATTCAATATTTATAATTATTTAATTTTTTCTATATTCCACTAAATATTATGATTCTGTCATATGTATACAAATATTTTTAATAATTTTAATTACTTTTCAATTTTTACTATTAGTTCAGTTTACATTCTCCCTATATATATTTGAAGTTGAGTGGATGAATAAAATATATTTTAATAGCGTTTAAAAATTTTTCAAATTTAATTAATTAATTATAATAAATAAATTCGGTATTTATTTTGTCACTTAAAATTGTGATTCTTTCATATCTGTATACATGCCTATATTTATTTTAATTGTAGTTTTTTAATAAATAATAACTCAAATAAAACCTTTCTTTGCTGATTTCAGTGGGACATGACATTAATTTTTTTTATTTATATTACTTGTTCCTATTTAGAATGTATATTTGTGTAACATATGTTAAAAAGAAAATATCAAAGGTGTGTACTGTTTGTTCACTTATTAACCACGCCTAAACATTTAAAATGTTTTTTTTTTCCGATTCCATCAGGTTTGAATTGAAAGACTAACCTATCTTAACCCTCCTATATATTTACCTCCTGCTACCTAACCCCTCCAAAACAATGACCCACCCAAGTTAGTTTCATTCACATCTTGTTAGGTTATGTTGAGTAAATGTCGTACACACCTAATCGCATACAAATGTGAATAGAAAACGCAAACATACTCGAATGCTAATAATAAATATGATTGCATGACTTGACAGACGCGTTAGCAGGCATGTTTTTAGTAACATAGTAATGTGTAGAATTAGTTTTATAATTACTAAATCTAAGCCTTTTTCAATTTCTCCTATTAGTTCACACTTTCCTTATATATTGCTCAAATTTTCAATCGCTAATGAACTAATATTTAATAATCCATTCAGGTTAAAATACTTTTTTGTAACTTATAGAAGAAGACGATTAGTTTTATTACACTCTTTTTCAATAATTTAATTTAAATAATTAATTTTAGTTTTATAAGGGAGAAAAACTTTTCCCAAAAGGAGCATAGTATGCAATATAGTTATTTCGTCCCATTTGGCTTAAAATAAGTGATAACATATTATTTAATAAGACAGCTGATTTTATGTTATAAGTTATGAGGTAGACCAGCACAGGTTATGTTTCATTTTTTATATTATTTGTAATTATTTATTAAAAAGTAACTAAAATAAATCTTTCTTTGTAGGGGGATTCTGGAGGCCCTTTAATGTTACCAAGAGGTCGCAACTTTTTTCTGATAGGGGTGGTGTCCTACGGATACAAGTGTGCAGAACCGAAGTACCCTGGTATTTATACACGAGTGACCGAATTTGTTGACTGGATTGAGAAAAATGCCGTTTGAATTTATAAATTTTCGTAGATTTAATAACTTATTGTAAATTATAATAAAGACTTGGTGTTAAGTTTTGTACACTATTTAAAATGGTTTATTAATTGCTAACCTTATTTCTCCTTTCTCTATAAATGCTGTTGCATTCTTAAATTACACACTTAATATAGTCAAATAATAATTTATAATCATTTAGAATAATTTATTAAAGGTTTAGTAATTATAAACAACTTCAAAAACATCGCATCTGTTAAAACATTTTATATTGGACCTACAAGAGATATTGTTTTGTTTTTAATTCCTGTATTATTTTAGAAATATATTTTTTTAATGGGACATCTGTTTAAATATTTTAAACAATCAAAATATATTAAGAACATATTAGGGTTTATTGTTTAAAATACTTTAATTAGGACGAAATATTGTATATAATATAGGTGAGGATTTTATAGAAAATAAAACACTTCTTCGAATAAAATCTACAAACATAAATTAAATCCAACGCTGACGATAATTCATAAGTGTATCAGGTATCCAACATTAAAACTCGATGTTCTATAACTTAATTATCAATTTCTTCTATAGTTCACACTTTTCTTATATACATATATCTTGTTCCAACTTTCAATCGTTAATAGATTTCTTTTCATTCATTCACTTATCTTGAAATACAACTTTTGGAATTTTTA
Source organism: Prosapia bicincta (assembly GCA_036971475.1). Taxonomy (NCBI): domain Eukaryota; kingdom Metazoa; phylum Arthropoda; class Insecta; order Hemiptera; family Cercopidae; genus Prosapia; species Prosapia bicincta. The sequence goes on from JBAIZL010000004.1 coordinate 51,748,456, forward strand.
GTGAATTACCCTTGATGTTAATATAGTTTTTTCAAATAATAATTCATAAATTAAATTTAATGACTTAATTTTAGTTTTATATGGGTGAAAAACTTTTCACAAAACTAACAAGTTATGCAATATAATTATTTCGTTCCATTTGGCTTTAAAAACGTGATAACATATAATTTCATAAAACATCTTCATAAATTAAATTTAATGAATTAGTTTTAGTTTTATATGGGTGAAAAACTTTTCACAAAACTAACAAGTTATGCAATATAATTATTTCGTTCCATTTGGCTTTAAAAACGTGATAACATATAATTTCATAAAACATCTTCATAAATTAAATTTAATGAATTAATTTTAGTTTTATATGGGTGAAAAACTTTTCACAAAACTAACAAGTTATGCAATATAATTATTTCGTTCCATTTGGCTTTAAAAACGTGATAACATATAATTTCATAAAACATCTTCATAAATTAAATTTAATGACTTAATTTTAGTTTTATATGGGTGAAAAACTTTTCACAAAACTAACAAGTTATGCAATATAATTATTTCGTTCCATTTGGCTTTAAAAACGTGATAACATATAATTTCATAAAACATCTTCATAAATTAAATTTAATGAATTAATTTTAGTTTTATATGGGTGAAACACTTTTCACAAAACTAACAAGTTATGCAATATAATTATTTCGTTCCATTTGGCTTTAAAAACGTGATAACATATAATTTCATAAAACATCTTCATAAATTAAATTTAATGAATTAATTTTAGTTTTATATGGGTGAAAAACTTTTCACAAAACTAACAAGTTATGCAATATAATTATTTCGTTCCATTTGGCTTTAAAAACGTGATAACATATAATTTCATAAAACATCTTCATAAATTAAATTTAATGAATTAATTTTAGTTTTATATGGGTGAAAAACTTTTCACAAAACTAACAAGTTATGCAATATAATTATTTCGTTCCATTTGGCTTTAAAAACGTGATAACATATAATTTCATAAAACATCTTCATAAATTAAATTTAATGAATTAATTTTAGTTTTATATGGGTGAAAAACTTTTCACAAAACTAACAAGTTATGCAATATAATTATTTCGTTCCATTTATCTTTAAAAACGTGATAACATATAATTTCATAAAACATCTTCATAAATTAAATTTAATGAATTAATTTTAGTTTTATATGGGTGAAAAACTTTTCACAAAACTAACAAGTTATGCAATATAATTATTTCGTTCCATTTGGCTTTAAAAACGTGATAACATATAATTTCATAAAACATCTTCATAAATTAAATTTAATGAATTAATTTTAGTTTTATATGGGTGAAAAACTTTTCACAAAACTAACAAGTTATGCAATATAATTATTTCGTTCCATTTATCTTTAAAAACGTGATAACATATAATTTCATAAAACATCTTCATAAATTAAATTTAATGAATTAATTTTAGTTTTATATGGGTGAAAAACTTTTCACAAAACTAACAAGTTATGCAATATAATTATTTCGTTCCATTTGGCTTTAAAAACGTGATAACATATAATTTCATAAAACATCTTCATAAATTAAATTTAATGAATTAATTTTAGTTTTATATGGGTGAAAAACTTTTCACAAAACTAACAAGTTATGCAATATAATTATTTCGTTCCATTTGGCTTTAAAAACGTGATAACATATAATTTCATAAAACATCTTCATAAATTAAATTTAATGAATTAATTTTAGTTTTATATGGGTGAAAAACTTTTCACAAAACTAACAAGTTATGCAATATAATTATTTCGTTCCATTTGGCTTTAAAAACGTGATAACATATAATTTCATAAAACATCTTCATAAATTAAATTTAATGAATTAATTTTAGTTTTATATGGGTGAAAAACTTTTCACAAAACTAACAAGTTATGCAATATAATTATTTCGTTCCATTTGGCTTTAAAAACGTGATAACATATAATTTCATAAAACATCTTCATAAATTAAATTTAATGAATTAATTTTAGTTTTATATGGGTGAAAAACTTTTCACAAAACTAACAAGTTATGCAATATAATTATTTCGTTCCATTTATCTTTAAAAACGTGATAACATATAATTTCATAAAACATCTTCATAAATTAAATTTAATGAATTAATTTTAGTTTTATATGGGTGAAAAACTTTTCACAAAACTAACAAGTTATGCAATATAATTATTTCGTTCCATTTGGCTTTAAAAACGTGATAACATATAATTTCATAAAACATCTTCATAAATTAAATTTAATGAATTAATTTTAGTTTTATATGGGTGAAAAACTTTTCACAAAACTAACAAGTTATGCAATATAATTATTTCGTTCCATTTGGCTTTAAAAACGTGATAACATATAATTTCATAAAACATCTGATTTTATGTTATAGGTTGTATGGTAGAATATCTGTTTTACCCCTAGGTTACCTTATTTATAATAATTGTAGTTATTTAATAAAACGTAACTGTTATAAAATGTTTTTGTTAACCTAAGTAGGAATTTATGTTAAAAATATTTTGTTTCTATTCCTTCTTTTAAAATTAATTATTGATTCATTACAATTAAAAACGTTTTATTACAGATTAGAAATTGCAAGAGGTATTAGTATCAATAAAAGTTTCTTTTTCCTACAGTTAGCCACGGTTAATAAAAATAGGAAGAAGAGATATTCCGTATTGTTGTATTACTTGTTATTATTTATTAGTATAAATTCTTGCTCTTAAAAATTTACCTTCGATATTATTTTAATTATTATTTTTTAATCAGTAATAAAAAAGTCACAGATTTGAATAGTAGGTTTCTACTTGGAAAATAGGAATACAAATACATATGATTTATTGCCATTACATTGAATTCACTGTAGTCTTCAATAAAACGTCACAGATGTGAATTGGAGGTTTCTACTTGGAAAATAGGAATACAAACACATGATTTATTGCCATTACATTGAATTCACTGTAGTCTTCAATAAAACGTCACAGATGTGAATTGGAGGTTTCTACTTGGAAAATAGGAATACAAACACATGATTTATTGCCATTACATTGAATTCACTGTAGTCTTCAATAAAACGTCACAGATGTGAATTGGAGGTTTCTACTTGGAAAATAGGAATACAAACACATATGATTTATTGCCATTACATTGAATTCGCTGTAGTCTTCAATAAAACGTCACAGATGTGAATTGGAGGTTTCTACTTGGAAAATAGGAATACAAAAACATATGATTAATTGCCATTACATTGAATTCACTGTAGTCTTCAATAAAAAGTCACAGATGTAAATTGTACGTTTCTACTTGGAAAATAGGAATACAAACACATGATTTATTGCCATTACATTGAATTCGCTGTAGTCTTCAATAAAACGTCACAGATGTGAATTGGACGTTTCTACTTGGAAAATAGGAATACAAACACATGATTTATTGCCATTACATTGAATTCGCTGTAGTCTTCAATAAAACGTCACAGATGTGAATTGGACGTTTCTACTTGGAAAATAGGAATACAAACACATGATTTATTGCCATTACATTGAATTCGCTGTAGTCTTCAATAAAAAGTCACAGATGTAAATTGTACGTTTCTACTTGGAAAATAGGAATACAAACACATGATTTATTGCCATTACATTGAATTCGCTGTAGTCTTCAATAAAACGTCACAGATGTGAATTGGACGTTTCTACTTGGAAAATAGGAATACAAACACATGATTTATTGCCATTACATTGAATTCGCTGTAGTCTTCAATAAAACGTCACAGATGTGAATTGGACGTTTCTACTTGGAAAATAGGAATACAAACACATGATTTATTGCCATTACATTGAATTCGCTGTAGTCTTCAATAAAAAGTCACAGATGTAAATTGTACGTTTCTACTTGGAAAATAGGAATACAAACACATGATTTATTGCCATTACATTGAATTCGCTGTAGTCTTCAATAAAACGTCACAGATGTGAATTGGACGTTTCTACTTGGAAAATAGGAATACAAACACATGATTTATTGCCATTACATTGAATTCGCTGTAGTCTTCAATAAAACGTCACAGATGTGAATTGGAGGTTTCTACTTGGAAAATAGGAATACAAAAACATATGATTAATTGCCATTACATTGAATTCACTGTAGTCTTCAATAAAAAGTCACAGATGTAAATTGTACGTTTCTACTTGGAAAATAGGAATACAAACACATGATTTATTGCCATTACATTGAATTCGCTGTAGTCTTCAATAAAACGTCACAGATGTGAATTGGACGTTTCTACTTGGGAAATAGGAATACAAATACATATGATTTATTGACATTACATTGAATTCACTGTAGTCTTCAATAGAAAGTCACAGATGTGAATTGGACGTTTCTACTTGGAAAATATGAATACAAACACATATGATTTATTGCCATTATATTGAATTCACTGTAGTCAAATCTACTGAAACATACAATTTTGTACTAAATGGTAATTAATATTGAATAAACCACTCTAACATAATAATCTATGATACAGAATTAAACATTACTTACAAGGGATGAACCCAGCTGTTCTATGAAATCATACTTCATAGCTTTATGTAATGCCTACCTAGTGTTACGCTTTTCCCGTGATTCCCACATATTATAAGACAATGCCAGACTAAATAAATATTTCTTAATTATTAGGTTTCAAATATTTTATTGAGTATTAAATGGTAAAATTACACTGAAATATCGTATACGCCAAAATGAACAGTACTGAAACTTATTCAGCTGTAACCTTCTCGATCAGCTGTGCAGACATTTGATTGTTGCAGCGAATTTGTGTTGACTTTTTTTAGGTTATTTTTTGGTGACATGATGCTAACTAATTCAGAGAAAACTGTAAATAAAATAAAATAAAATAAAATAAATCTTACAGCTCTTTCAGTACAGTTTATTTTATAATAAACTACTTTTTTTCAAGTACTGCAAACTTGTTCAATAAACACTAAATAGCAATGTGATATTTTAATGAAGTGAATGCTAAATATAATTCGAAATGTAAATTCATTTTATTGAGATAGTTTAACACTATTCTATGCTTTTTTTATTTTAAGCCTAATTAATAATAAACCTGGCGTGAACTAAAGTAGTAATTTTACAAATTGATAACACTAACTATTTTACAACACTAAACACATCTCAACAGATAACAAACTGTAATTAGTACCAGTTTAATGGTTATAAAACATAAAAATGTCTTAAGATGATGGATGGAAACCGTTTGCTACATGGATACCAAAGGTGAAGTGATACCTGAGACGTAAGCCTACACCAAACACTTTTTAGTTAGACGTCAACACTAGCGTTTAACACAAATTACGGAAAACCCTGAAGGCTTCTCAAGGTAAGTAAATAATTACAGACATAAGGAAAACCGGGGTAATATTTAAAGGATTTAAAAAATAATTAAAAACAATAGTAATTAACCTTCTAAAATACGTAAAGATCAAACCACAGTAAACGATTCGAAACTTTTAGAAAAATAAATGGAACAATATTTGTAGATAGTTTTGTGTGCAGCATATAAATTTATAATATTGTGAGATAGATATGCTTTTTTTGTATTTTCAATAGTTTTTAATTATGCTTTTCACTGAAAAAATATTTCTTGGTCCAAAACAAATAAAACATTTTTTATAATTATATAAATAATTTAAATAAAAACAAATAATTAAATAATATTTAATTGTTATATATTATTATGTTATATATTAATATATATTATTTTTTATCTATAATTAAATATAAATAATTTAAAACTGACATTAATAATATATATGGACTCAGTGCGTATGAGTAGAATATAACTGTTTATCGTAATTCCGTTGTTGCTGTTGTTGTCGTGTCTATTGAGGTACAAAACGTTCAGATTCCTTCAACAGCCTTGATGACAAGATGCCATTTCTGGAGCCCGATGGCTATAAAGTATTTGGTGGTGCTCCAAGTTAAAGAAGGGTACTGTCAATGGCTTTGAAGTCTAAAACATGATCTGGGGTTAGTTGTGATTGGGGGGCAGTACTTGCAAATGGAATAAGATTTTATATTAGTTGGTGATATCATCACGCCCATAAAATGTCCAGTACGTAGCCTAGCTATTGTAGAGGAGAGGTTTCTTGGGCAGTTTAGATCGGGGATGGTTGCCTTGCTAAAATGCTGATTGATGTAGATTTTTCGCTTGGCAACAGCATTTGCATTTGTATATAGAGGCATTCTCCTATCAGCCACCTGACACGCGTTCAGTGTATGTTACAGGCTTCCGTACTGAGTGTCAGAATTCTAAAAATACTATATGTGCCAAAATAAACAGTACTAAACAGTTGTAAGATTTTATTTTATTTACATTTTTCTACAAACAGATACAAGTAAAAAGAAGCTAAATCGGTTAGACTCGGGTATAAACATGTTCTATATGACCTCCGTTCATTTTGAGGCAACACTCGTAACGTTCTTGAAAATTTTGCATCATACTGGTGAAGAAGGGGTTGTTTCATGCTCGTTATACACATGGATATTTTTTCCTGTAGTTGATCGCTGGTGCTTATTGGGTCATCACGGAAAATCTTCTCCTTCATCATTCCCCATAAGTAAGCGTCATGTGATCAGGGGAGTGGGCTGGGTAAGGAAAGTTTGTCCTAAGGGAGATGAGGCGATTCCCAAAAGTATCTTGAAGAAAAGCAATGTTGTCTAAGGTAATGTGGCTGGTGGCGCTATCTTGCTTGGACTATTGCGAACGAAAAGGCAGGTCATTCTATAACCCGAACGAAAAGGCAGGTCAGGGTGCCCTATAACGATCATTCTATTACAGCTCATTCAGATTCAGTACTGTTTATTTTGGCGCATACGGTTATTATTGGACTCTACTTAAGGCTGACTTTGTCCTCTAGAGTGAAGATCATTGTTTGAGTTCAATAAGCCTCCATAGGTGAAATGAAAGGCATCAAAGATTTAAATTCATCTGTAACACATTTTACTACACATGGGTAGCTTCCAAAATTTCGAATTACATTGAATGGGTAGCTCAGCACTTAATTAACTACTTTATTTACCCAAGGTCAATATCATATGTTATCAGAGTTTTTTCAAAGCTCTCTTAGTTTTGATATGATTTGTTGTTATAACCTAAACCTAATTAGAAGGTGAGATACTTATTAACATTTACTACAGATTCCGCTAAGCTCGTTTTCTTGTTCGCGTTTTTTCGATTACCTTGTAATCGATTTCGGATTTTATTGGTTTTGATTGTTACTTTGGTTTGAGCACTGATAAGAATATCCAGTATTACAGTACAAATACCATCTAAGGCGTTGGATTTGGTCATGTTAGGGAGATTCGGAGTTAGTTCATTCCAAAAGTTAATACTTTAAAAGTTAAATGCTATTTCAGGCCATTCTAGTGCCTTAAAATAGACATACATTTTCAAATTATTTGAATGCTTTTTTCTTAATTTAAATATATTCCAAAGTGGAAAATATATTTATATTGCGGAGATCTGTGTGTTACGTAGAAGAGGTGGCATGTGACTGGAAGTATTTGAAAAAGATCGGTACTGGGTGTATACCAGTATGAGAATGAAGAGAAATAAAGTGACAGATAAGATGTGTTTGCCAGAATGTGATCCTGTAACTAATGGAAACCAGGAACAAAATGTTAGTGTAGTGTTTAGGAAGAAAATATTAATTGAGGGATGTTTGAAAAACGTTTATATAAGGAAAGAGGAAATATCGAAAATTGTATGACAAATGATGTAGAAGGTGATGTATAAACTAATAGATTGTGAAAACGAGAGAAAGTAATTGATGAAGGGAAAATGAAATGAGAGTTTGAATTATTGTATGAAAAAAAAATTAAAAGCCCAAATAATGTTTTTAATAACACAAATTATTTTATTGTTAAATTTTTTATTGTTTTACTTTAATGTATAAGCATTTAAGTATACATTAATACATTTGTATAAGCTATTTTTTCTACTTTAATTCAAATTAAATCTACTTAATATTATAGTATATAAATATATACATGTATATATATATATATATATATATATATATGATGAAATGTTACTATCTGGAGTACATCCGTTCATTCTGCAGTCCATATATTCGCAGTTCCGACGTTTCGCTAGAATCTCATCCAGCATTGACGAGGTGAACCCAACAACAGTAGAAGAGCGAGTGTTGTCTCAATCGCTCTTCTACTGTTGTTGGGTTCACCTCGTCAATGCTGGATGAGATTCTAGCGAAACGTCGGAACTGCGAATTTATGGACTGCAGAATGAACGGATGTACTCCAGATAGTAACATTTCATCATATTTTTCCATCCGTGAAGAAATACGTATCAGCATATATATATATATATATATATATACATACATATATATACTATATTCGAGTACATTTTCTGCCTTTCCAAACACTACAATATTTTTCTTTGTTGACTCATTTCGGAATTATTCCATTTTCAAAACTTAAGTAGTTCTCCATTAGAAGTAATATATAAGGTTTGAAAATGGAATCTTACCGAAACTGATCAGTAAAAAAAGATATTGTAATGTCAGGAAAAGCAGAAAAATGTACTTGAGTATATACAAATATTCCTAACAGAAGTGAAGATAGCTATATTAAGAATTTCAACTTTAATAAATCGTCATAAATATATAGAAATATCTTGTTACGAAATATTATATATAAATTTCATTTTTTGAAATCCTAAATCTGGCGAGGTTATAATTTTAATTATGTATACGGTTTTAGTAATGTTATAACATAAACAGTTTGAAAAACAAAAATTTGAATTCTAAATTAAAAAAAGAAGTTAAAATTTAATGCGGAAGTTGATCATTGCAACAACAATTAATGTGTTTCCTCCTCAGCTCATTAACACTCCGATGAAGCCCCGCCCCCTTGTCCTATATATATGGCTATTTTATTAGTTTTTAATACATTGCATTCTTTGGAACAAACCGAGGTATGTTGATATCTGAATACATACATTATATACCAATCATTACCTATTACTTATTATATAATATTTTAAAAAATTAGTTTTATTTGTTATTAAACTTAAAGTATTGTGACCCAAAAAACCCATTTATAATACTAAATTGTTAGTGCTATTATAATTAACTTCATAGCTACAAAAATTAAAATTGATTGTGCTCGCTTCTCACCTGTTCTGTTTAACTTCTATCTCAACCAATTTTTTCAAATGATATTTCTCTGACATATTAATGGTATCCTCCAATCTGTGTCTAGAGAATTTCTATGGACAGGTTTTATTTTAGAAATATAACTATAATAGTATTCTTTCATTACCAACCTACTTGTACAACTGTTATATTTACCCGCATTTCCCTAAGCCTCCAAGTAGGGAATTTTGACATCACATTTTAAGGATTACACACTGCCACATACAAACACACACGCGCCCATGAGCACACACACACACACACACACACACACACACACACACACACACACACACACACATACACACACACACACACAAACACACACACCAGGTATTAAGCCTTTAGCCACACGTAGCCAGGAATGAAGAACCTTTCACGTGCTAAATCACACCCTTCACAGGTCGCCTATCAACACTTATTTGATAAGACGTCCTTGTATAGAAAGCCACGTTCATACACCTTTGCACAATCCTGCCTCCTCTGCGTGGTATAAGCTTTTCCATCGTGTAGACCGATATTAACCTCAAATCGTCACCATTGTATATAATTATTTTAAATATTTCTGGAATTTTACCAAGATATTTTTTAGAAATTAAAAAAAGAACAGTATGAACATGCTGCGCGCGCATACACATAAACAAACAAACACACACACACACACACACACACACACACACACACACACACACACACACACACACACACATACACACACACACACACACACACAAACACACACACACAAACACACAAACACACACACGCACACACACACACACAAACACACACACACACACACACACACACACACACACACACACACACATACATACATACACACACACAGACATAAACACACACAGATAAACACAAACACACGCGCACACAGAGAGACACACATACACAGACACAAACACACACACACACACACACACACACATACACACACACACACACACACACACACACAGAGAGAGACACACATACACAGACACAAACACACACACACACACACACAGAGAGACACACATACACAGACACAAACACACACACACACAAACACAAACACACACGCACACAGAGAGACACACATACACAGACACAAACACACACACACACATACACACACACACACACAAATAGAGAGACACACATACACAGACACAAACACACACACACACACACACAAACACACACACACACACACAGAGAGAGACACTCATACACAGACACAAACACACACACACACACAAACACAAACACACACGCACACAGAGAGACACACATACACAGACACAAACACACACCCACACAAACACACTTATCTAACTTACAACTAGCTTATAGCATAAAGTTAGTAGCTTTTATTACTTTCAGATCTTTTAATGAACAAACTGTTTACCCAGGACCAAATTAAACAAATTTTATTTCCTGTTTTCGTTCGTAAAGTAAATGGTCAACACTTTACTACACAGGCATATTTATATTTAATTCAGCACATCAGACACGACAATCAAATAACTATGACTATTACAGTAAATTAATGGAACGAGATTAAACGATTTTTGCAAACTTCAACATATTAATGTCAATAAATTATTTTATAGCTCATTTATTTCAATGAAATTTAATTTACTCTCTTACATTTTATAGGATATAAAAACTAAGTCATTCGAAATAAATTATGTTTACAGATCATTTTTTTTGTAGCATGCAGTAATCAATTTAAATGATCACTCTAATATAAACACCAAGTCATAAATTGGAATATTAAAATAAATAACAACTTTTTGATGGGTTTTGTATGACTGTAATTTGCTTAATGTAGTAACACTTGACAAGTTATTCAGCTATTTTTCTACTAGCGTCATGTTATATTAATAATATATACATTAACAACGAAAAGCTTGAAATATAAATAATAAATAATTCAGATATTTGAATAGCTTGAGTTGTTATATATATATATTTAAGATCAAATAATATACACAAATACAGGAATATTTAATTTATTGAATAATAAACTCAAAGCTTTTCGTTGGTTTACATTACCAACATCCTCAGGAGTTACAATACTAAGAATGATCTTAGAATCATTCTTAGTATTGTAACTCCTGAGGATGTTGGTAATGTAAACCAACGAAAAGCTTTGAGTTTATTATTCAATAAATTAAATATTCCTGTATTTGTGTATATTATTTGATCTTCAAAATATTCTAACAGGAAAACACATTTGATATTCTATATATATATATATATATATATATATATATATATATATATATATATATATATATATATATATATATATATATATATATATATATATAGTACTTAAATAAGAGTTGTAGTTGGAATATTTTGTGATTTGACTTTCTAGTGCTATTAATTACAGTGCTGTGTGTGTAGGTTAAGTTTGTGAGTGAATGAGTGTATATATGTATATAAATATATATATATATATATATATATATATATATATATATATATATATATATATTAAAACAACTGAGGATACTCTAAAACAACAATTATTTAATAATGTATATTACTCTTGTAATAGAAAGTAATATTTACTCTTTATTTTTAATACAAATTAAATATTAATAGCAATTAATAGGTTATTAAGTGTAATAAAAATTAGTAAATCTTATAAACATTAATAAATAATTCTTGTACTCCAATAGCCTTAGTTTTTTTTTTTATTATTATGCAAGAAAACATATTTTAAATATATATAAAAACAACTGAGGATATTCAAATACAACAATTATTTATTATTTTGTATTACACTTGCAAAGAAAATTAATATTTACTCTTTATTTTTATTAAAATTAGAAATTAATATATATTAATAGATTAATAAATGTAATAAAAAATAACAAATAGTTCTTGTGTTTGAATTATCTCAGTTGTTTTGATTATCATGCACGAAAACGTATTTTACATATATATATATATATATATATATATTAAAACAACATAGGTTATTCAAATACAAAAATATTTATTATTTTATATCCAAAGCTTTTCGTTGGCAAACAGTACCAACATCATCAGGAATGAAAATTACAATAATGTAAGCTATAGGCCTAAAACATATCATTATATGTTTTAATGTAAGAATAATAGCTTACATTATTGTAATTTTCATTCCTGATGATGTTGGTACTGTTTGCCAACGAAAAGCTTTGGATATAAAATAATAAATATTCTTGTATTTGAATAACCTATGTTGTTTTAAATTATTAAACAAGAAAACGTATTTTATATATATATATATATATATATATATATATATATATATATAGGTTTTGTTTTATGAAAAACAAACTCAGTTCTGTTTTTAGATCTGAATTGCGTAACCGAGTTCTAAAAGAATCGCAATTGTCCTATGTTAAACACTATGTTATTGCTTCAAATAAGAAGGAAATACGCTTTTGTAGCTCTACCCACGATAACTTTAGGGGTATTGAAGAAATAAAACATACCTAAGTTACTTGCAATGATTTACCCCCCCCCCCCCATCATCAAAGTAAAAGTATATATCGTTCCTGATGTCCTTAGCAGGTGTTTGATTAATATTGTATGTTTTTAGGTTAGAATGCTTCCTGCTACTGTTGTCTTATTGGGGATGCTCGTTATCTCGCCGTGTCTGTGTGTCGGCAGGCAGAAGCGTCAATGTAAGTAGCAACATACTATAATGCGTGAAATAGTGAACCGGAAGGCATATCGATTGTAAAATAATGTTTATTGTGTTTTTCAACTCTTACTATCAATTCACATATTTCTTACCATATATATCTTGTTCGAATTTTCAATCGTTAATAAAATCATTTTTATTCATCCACTCAAGTTGAAATACATTTTTTTAAACTGGTACTGGATGGTACTTGATTTTAATACAGTTTTTTACAAATAATAATTCATTCATTAAATTTAATGAATTAATATTAGTTTTATATGGGAGTAAAACTTTGCACAAAAGGGCAAGGTTTGTCATACAGCTATTTCGTCCCTTTTGGCTTAAAACAAGTAACAACACATGATTTCATAAAACAGCTGATTTTATGTCAGGTTTGTAGTATAACAGCTGTTTTAACGCATTGTCTAGTTACTTTATTCATAATAGTTTTAATTATTTAATGAAAAGTAACTAAAATAATTTTTTTCTTTTTTGACCTAATTAGAAATTGACATAGATTTTCAGAAATCAAAACAAAATTAAGAACCAAGATTACGTAAGAACTTTACAATAAGCAATGGCCGCTTCACATGTAAGTCTCTAGCGGATTCAACCGCGCTTTATTTTGCGGAGTCCGTTTTATAAACGTATCAACAGATACCTATAAAATGCAACATTAGCTTTTCTACATTTAATTTAGTTATCAACGCTCTAATAAATAAAAATTCTCCTTCAGTTCACAAACATGTTTTAAAATTTATTTCATATCAGGATACAAGAATATTCTTGTATTTGAATAACCTATGTTGTTTTAAATTATTAAACAAGAAAACATATTTTAAATTTATATATATATATATATGTGTGTGTGTGTGTGTGTGTGTGTGTGTGTATGTGTGTGTGTGTGTGTGTGTGTGTGTGTGTGTGTGTGTGTGTGTGTGTGTGTGTGTGTGTGTGTGTGTGTGTGTGTGTGTGTGTGTGTGTGTGTGTGTGTGTGTGTGTGTGTGTGTGTGTGTGTGTGTGTGTGTGTGTGTGTGTGTGTGTGTGTGTGTGTGTGTGTGTGTGTGTGTGTGTGTGTGTGTGTGTGTGTGTGTGTGTGTGTGTGTGTGTGTGTGTGTGGGTGGGTGGGTGTATGCGCGCGCGTGTGTGTGTGTGTGTGTGTGTGTGTGTGTGTGTGTGTGTGTGTGTGTGTGTGTGTGTGTGTGTGTGTGTGTGTGTGTGTGTGTGTGTGTGTGTGTGTGTGTGTGTGTGTGTGTGTGTGTGTGTGTGTGTGTGTGTGTGTGTGTGTGTGTGTGTGTGTGTGTGTGTGTGTGTGTGTGGGTGGGTGGGTGTATGCGCGCGCGTGTGTGTGTGTGTGTGTGTGTGTGTGTGTGTGTGTGTGTGTGTGTGTGTGTGTGGTATGCGAGTAAACAGCTGGCCGTCGCATCAACGCACAAATCTCGATACTGCACTGCATCGCATATTACGGTCACAGCCGCACACTATACTTTGAATAGATGCGGGCCACGATTACAATATAAAAAGACAAGTACTTTTGAAGAATATAGTATACTGTAAGGCTTATAAGCATACAGTATTATACCCAGAAATAATATTTTAACATTTTTTTTTAAAATCAAATATATTCCAAGAACTGGTCCGGATTATGTGAAGATCCGGAATAAAGAGGTCCAAAATATCGAGGTTCTACTGTGTTTGGCACTTAAATAAGTTAAAAATCCTGTTTTTCCTCAGCACGTGCTTTTAAACTGAGACATGTTGGCCGATACGCCATTTTAATTTGTTTTTATGTTCAGATTTGGCATATAACCAGGCAACAAACTCCTGCACAACTACTCCACCAGATCCGAAGCAAGGGAAGTGCATAAACATCAAAGACTGTCCCGAGATGTTCAACATACTGAAGTACAAAAGGAGAGACTACACGGCCACGAAGTACCTCACATCGAACTTTTGCTTCTACGATAACAAAGATCCAGTGGTTTGTTGTCCAGAAGAGGTGAAGGCCACTACCAAGTTTCCCTCTTTGGACGTCTGTGGGGTGAGCACCGTAAACCATGACCGTGTTGTGGGAGGTCAGCCGGCGACTTTAGGTAAGTCCTCAGTATTATACTTATGCTTTCTTACCGGAAGTTAACAAGTTTAGAACATATTTATAAAAACTGGAACTGATGTTTTTAACTTCTCGTTATAGCATTGAATCGTTCTTAAATACTTAATCGAACTGTTATATTAAACGATACTTAAGTCAGTGAATACGTAAGGGCTTACTTGGAGACGCGTTTCGAAACAATCGTTCCTTTTACGAAGCAATTTGTTTCGTAAAAAGAAGGATTGTGTTCGAAACGCGTTACCAAGTACTTACTTCTTACTTCAGCCAACGCCCGTCCTTGGCCTCTCAGCCATCCGACGCCGTGCCTCCCAGTACAATGTAGCGAGTCCTTCCCTGGACTCCTCGTGAAAGATATCTTTCAGGCCGTCACAAGTGGTAAGATGCTCTGCCGTCCCTTCGTTGTCGGAGCAGAGTGGGCAGATTGGTGTATCTACCACTTTCATGCGATGCAGGTGTCTCTGTAGGTAGTCATGTCCAGTGGTCATCCTAAACAAAGGCACGGCTACGCCTCTCGGAAGATCCAGTGGTATGCTTGATTGGATGATCTTTTCCCATTGCTTTCCTGTAGCAGCTTGTTTCCTGTCCCGTTTCACGGAGTCGCTGATAGTGCTGTTTATACTCCGACAGACACTGCGGTATGAGAGGGGGAGGATCGGCTGCACCAAGGAGCAGCCATGCTTGGCCACAAACTATCTGCTTTTTCGTTTCCTCCGATGTCACAGTGCCCCGGCACCAATTGTACTGCGATCTGTGTTGTTTTCGGCAACATGCGGAGTGTTTTCTAGCAGTTACTTATTTCCTTCCCTTCTTGTTTCCAAGTAAGCCCCTACGTATTCCCTTAGTTAAGTATCATTTAATGATAGTTTAATCAGCGAATTCAAGATGATTACAACAAGCAACTTTGTATTAAACGATTAATTCTCTTTTTGGTTTTTGAAACAATTTTACGTATCACAGGCTGGCGAAACTTTTCCGTTTGGACTTTATAAATAACCACTTGCCATACTTATAACTAGATAAATTTATATAAGCTTGAGACAAACACAAGAGTTGAATCGTGAATGTCAATTATTTAAGATATTTTATAGTTAGTTTTGGAGCGGTCGTTTTGCTGTGAATGACAATATGTTTTGCACGGGAGAAAAATCATTTCGTCCGTAAGGTTTCATTCCATCACGAGACGCTTGTTAGTTTAGCAAAGCAAGTGACAACGTATGATTGTATACAACAGCTGATCTTATGCTACAGATTATGTGGTAGAACAGCTGTTTTTAACACGTAGGTTATGTTAATTTTTGTATTGTACATTATTAACTTCAAATGTTATTTTTAAATATTTTTCATGAGTAAATACAATAACTTATTTATATGTTGATACATCTTGCTATAACTCGTTCAATATAATAATAATGAATTATATATTTTTATTCCAAATTATTAAAACTTCCTTAGGCGCATCTGTCACTTTTTAAGAGGATCTTACTTCTAGTAAATTTATTAAATAAAATTTCTATTCAGTAGACTTTTCAACAACTAATAAAGTTTTCCTATCAACTACTTGCCTTTATTATTAACTACACTCTATAAAAACTTCTAAAAACTTCATTCTGCACATGAAGTATTCATTTCTGTCTGCCCTGACCCACTGTTTGATTTTTTTGTTAATAAATCTACAACGCCTATTTAATACAACGAATCAAAAAAAAAAAAAACGGATCCGCCTGGTCAGTCTGGGAAAATTTTAATAATATCATTGAAAGTCATCATTATTTATGTTCTGGATGGCGTTACAATCCGGATCTAGTTAATGTGCGTGTTCAATGCGCCTGTATTTAGAAGATAGCTTGTGTATGATAGTAAAACTAGTAGCATCAATGTAGGCTGAATTGCGCAGTAAATAAAAAGTAAAATCAATTAAACAATAACAGGTATGCTTGTCGGTCCAATTGGAACTTATGAAATCAGTTAGTTTTTAATACGTTTAAACTAGGTGCTGTTCTTTAATTGGTTTGGGGTTGGTGCATATTTTCTTTATTTTAATTCAACGTTTTAGAAGAAATACTTGATATACTTGATAAAAGCGGGTTCAAAAGCGATTTTATCAGTTTTGCTCCTAAAAAATAATGCAATGTATCAGGTTTTTAAACTTTCTCCTTTATTTATTGTTTGCGACAAAAAAACCTCTAATTCTCGATTAGAATGTAATTTTGCGTAACGTTTTTTTGTGAAAAAGATAAAATCGAATTGAGTTTTTGGAAATTGATATAAGAAATATTCTCCAGTTGAGTATTCTATTACTTAATGCTCAATATCAGTTTATAGGTAATAAAGGGGTTATTTTCCAGGAGGATGGCCATGGATGGTTGCCATTGGCTTCACCACTCCCACCAAGTATACCCCTGATTGGCTGTGTGGAGGTACACTTATCAACGAAAGATACGCTGTTACTGCTGGTCACTGTATTCTAACAGATGAGCGCAGAGTTCTGTAAGTTACTGTGTTTAGTACAACAGACATTTAACTCATTGTATAACATTCTGTATTTTCAAGAACAGGATTTTCCTCTTATGTATATATATATATTTATATATAACGGATCTATTTCAGCTGTCACCGTCTCCGTCCCAATTTCTATTTTCTTCTATCTTATATAATTGCCTCTTCTAGGTTCCTTGCAACCATTGCTTCGTCATCCCATCATGCCGACATTTTCGTGGCCGCTCACTCTTTCTTTCCTCAGTGAGAATCCACTTTAGTGCCTATCTGCCATCTTTACGTTTCCAAACCATGCTAATTACCTTCTTTCTACCTCCTCCCTGGGAGGAGTCTCGATTTACCACAGCTTAGTCGTGAATAGTCCGTTTCCATCGTCATTAGTTTGCTACTATCAGCTTTTGTAACCTCCCATACTTCTGACCCGTAGAGTGTAACGCTGTGAACAATAGTTTTATATATTGTGTTTCTTTCGTGATTGCCTTTTGGCGGAAAAGAGAGTTAAAGGTTCGTTTCACTGGAGACACGATTAAGATTGGCGGTACATTGAAGTTTGAATGAGTCAGAAATGAAACGTAATGGAAATAGATAAAGATATAAGGGAGGAGATAGACATAAGACAATTAGCAAGGTTTGGACACGTAAAGAGGTTAGTAGGAGACAGGTGGTCACGGAAGGTCATTTTAAATTTAGATTTACATTTTAAAATCTACAAAAAAGATAAGAGAACTGGAAGATAAATTTAAATTCCTCAACAATGAACGAATTCAACCTTAAGTTACAGGTTTTACGTAAGGAAGCTTATAAAATAATTAAGCATAAACCTAAAATGCTCTATTGATTCGTTTCAGATCTCACGTTCGCTTGGGAGATCTAGACTTGGATTCTAGTATAGCAGATGGTGCAACTCCTGTGGAAATAAAAGTCGAGAAGACAATTACACATCCAGAATATAATGCAAGCAGATATTATACAGACATTGGATTAGTCAAATTTGCGGAGAAAGTAACATTTACAGGTATGTACAACAGGTAGACCTGGCAGTCCATCTTTCAATGTTAAAACAAGCAACTCATAATTTATAACTAAGTACTATAGTAATATTTTACCAAGGGCGGCTTCAGGGGAGGGGCAGTGGGGGCAATTTCCCCCCTTTCCCAGAATTTGGGCACTATTATATTTTTCATATTCCGAACATATTTAAATTTATTCCAGTATTTTTTCAATGGCCTTTATTTTAAAGCAATGTATATTGTTCTTACATAAAGGGTGCGGCAGCATAACTTCCTTTTTTTAAATGCTCGCGATTCAGTTAGTTGATGTTATAGCGGAGCATTAGTTGTCTCGTTCAAGAGGGGGTACAGTAAAGTTTTATCCCAATACGTTTTAATCGCCATCATGAGTTGGAATAGTGAGGAGCGGGCCTTTGCCGTTGAGGCCTACTTTTCGAGCGGATGTTCGGTTATTGCAACACAGCGCGCATTTCGGAATCGCTTTAATTTAGCCCCGTTGGCTCCCGTCCCAGACCGCAAATCAATTGTTACACGGGTTACTACATTCAGACAAACTGCAAGTGCGACAAAACGAAGAACTGGAGTCCCTCGGCCCGTTAGATCACCTGAGAACTTTGAAGCAGTGAGAGCGTCAATGTTCCGATCACCACGGCGTTCTGCGCGCAAACACGCATCTGCCCTTGGACTATCCGATCGTTCTGTGAGAAGAATTCTTCGTGATGATCTTCATTTTCATCCCTATAAGATGGCGATAATGCAGGAACTTTCAGAACGTGACTTCAATTCTCGGATGAACGCGTGTGAGCTTCTTCTTGATGTCGGGAATGGCCGGCACGCTCTCCCGATCTGTACCCTTGTGATTTTTTTCTATGGGGTTTTTTGAAATCCCGTTTTCATGTGAACCGTCCAAGATCCCTACAAGATTTGAAGACCAACATCCAAGAAGAAATTGCCAACATAACACCTGCTACGCCAACAAGAGTCATGACAAACGCCAGAAATCGGTTTACGCAATGTATGGAGAATGAGGGACGCCCCCTAACGGATTTGATCTTCAAAACAATGTAAATCAAAACTTTAGACACGTACCTACATTATAAATATTTTCAGATGCATACAATAGTTTTTATTGAGTTTTCAAAAAAGGAAGTTATGCTGTCGCACCCGTATATTTAGCGTTAGGTGTAGAGATACGTCTGATAGCATTGGTAGTTCCCCCCAGCATAAACACTGGCATGTAACAAGTCGCGCACTAGTTCCGTACCGCCTCGGCTGTACTAACAGTCTGCGTACTACGACTCCGCGTCGTCCTCGTCATGCTGAATCGTTTGATGAAACGATGAAAGTTAAACAATATTTTGTAATTTCATTTTCCGGCCTTTATTTTTGAAAGTTTTCCGCCCTAAACCGCCCCATGTTTTCTTGCCACTGTGAGCCCCCTCCCCCCCCCCAAAAAAAAGTCTACCCTGAAGCCATCCCAGTATTTTATATTCGTATTTTGCACTAAAATGTTAAACAATGAAGATTAAATAGAACCTTTAAAAAAATATGAGAATAATCTATAAGAATGATATTATACTTAGAAAGATACGATACATATTTAAAGTGTAGAACCATTAATAACAAGGTAAATGCAAAAGGTATGATAAAGTCTTGGCCTGTTGTAAATAACATTATTACCAATGTTATAATCGATTAGTTAGTAGAATATAGGCTAATAACATACATATGCACGTAAATATATTATTAAAGAATATAAATTAAAAATAACAAAACATAGTTTGATATGGTGTTATTTAAATCTATGTTCAAAACACTATAATAATCTAACTATTTGATTCCTCAGAAATTTTTCATAGCAGTGACGGCTCGTGGGCTAGTTGCACGGCTGCGCAAACCCCAAACCAAAGATCAATAGTAAAATAATAAATTTATTTACTATGTAAAAATTATGTACTTTCTTATGAGCGATTATTCATCATTAAACATGTTCCATCGTTATACATAATAAAAAAGTCAGAACCGCGCGACCGTCAGTCTCAATCAGCATGACTGCAGGCAAACCTGCAACACCCAGTGACGTCACTCCTAATGGAGAGAAAGCATTGAAGGTCCTGACAAACAGCGGCGTAAGACTCCTTAGGTTGGAGACTGACTGCAACCTCGGGAGTCTTCGGTCAAGATCGAATCCATCAGACGAGAAGCTATTTCCGCTCTGAGTTTGTTAACATTCACAATTAGGAATGAATTGAGATTGGTTTATTAATAAATAAACCCATGACTTGAAATCCGGTGTCTTAAAGGGGTAAAAATAAAATAAAAATGTCAATATATTTTTTTCAGTAGAATAAATCACTAAGCAATAAGGAGTACCTATCTATTTTCCTTATAAAGGCCCTTCAGCAGTTTATTGGATTACAGTTTCTTTGCCTTAAAAAAACTAACACTTTACGATCTGCAAGCCCCAAAGGTTTTAGGCACCAACCGCCACTGGTTCATAGTAAAATATAACCAGTAAAAATACAATCGACCACTTAATTTAATATGATTTGACTCCATCCTCAATTTGAGATACTAGTTTACACTAAAACGCCTGAATGTATAATATGTCACACTTGCCTCCTATAGTAGCACTTTTTTATTTGAAAATGGCCGTTTTGAGAGATCTATCGCATCTCAACTCAAGGCACTTCTGACCTCTTGGTTGTTTTAGATTAGTGGGGGGGGGGGGAGTTGCTTTAGGATAGGGGTACATTATATTGTTATTTCTATGTACTTTTTTCATTCTAGATTTGATTAAACCTATCTGCTTGCCCTTTGCTGCTGAGTTAAGATCTAATAACTTTGATGGCTACACACCATTTATTGCTGGTTGGGGAGCTTTAGCATACAGTAAGAATTTATTTCATAGAATATACACATTTGTATACTTTAAAACAAATATCTTCTTTTATGTATTTTAAGTAATCAAATTAGATGTATGTTTATAAGGCTATTTAACTTTAAATAAAATATAAAAATTAATCAAAACAAATTGTGATAATTTTTTTTTAGAACAAAAGCATTACTAACTTGAAATATTCCATTAATTTAAGTGTTATTACTTATAGAACAATAAAATGTATAGAAATTGTAATTTAATTTTTATTTTTAGAGCTATAGTGTTTGTTAACAAGTATTATTTGCAAACTTCGTATTTTACACAACAAAAAACAACAATAACACATAAATATAAAAATACATAACCTTAACATATCACTACAACACATTACAAAAAAACCTTCCTCATCCTGCAAACTTAAATACAAAGCTTTAAAACATCTAACTTGACTAAAAAACCTATACAGTACAAAAAACACACCAGAACAAACACGGCAAGGCAAGAGTATACAAGATCACATGTAACAACTCCCCCAGCAGTTACATAGGCCAAAAAGGGAGAAACTTTGCCACACAATACAAAGAAATCATAAAAGACATAAAAAACAACCCAAATCAAACTTCACCATTCGCAATCAGAACACACCACACACATACACCAACTTAGACACCAATCTAAAAATCATTCATTACATTAAAAAAAGCAACAAACTAAACACAACAGAAAACTATGAGATGTACAAACACCACAAAAACCATCCACAACTCGCCACAGAACACCAATACACCACAGACTCACACTAATAATACTCACCTGAGGAAGAATCTTATCTGTGACTCACAACATTGAACAACGCACTGATCTAGTATGAATTGTGTTTGCTTAAAAATATCAGTGAGTAGTGGTTTTCCCAAGTGATACCAATAGTAGTAAAAGTATTTTACCTTGAACATTTCTGTTATTGAAAGACTATATTTACAGAGGGGCGATCGTCAACTCATTTACAAGAGGTACAATTAGAGGTCGTTGACTTGAACACCTGTAAAGAAGCTTATAAAAGGATCAAGACTACTCTTATAGACCAAAGAGCCATCTGTGCAGGAGCCAATGGAAAGGATAGTTGCCAGGTAAAATAGTATAACAGTCGTAAGCACAATTTAATTATAACTCTGACCAATTTAAAGTAACAGTTCATAATATAAATATGTTAAAAGCTTACCAATTTCATTGTTTTTGTTTTAATATAAAAATTCCTAATTATATTTGTTTCTGCCTTCAACTTTGACTATTGGTTAACTCTATATAATTTATATATATATTAGTAAACATGTGTAAAAAAATCAAAGAACTAAATTACTGCTTGAAAATCAAATCCATAACCCTAAACAAAAACAAAAAAACATTTGATAAACCTGTGAAGTACATAAAACTCCTAAAACAACTACCAGAAACACAGACTAACCAACAACTATTTTAACTTACACTTTTAAAAAATGTTTTAACTTGCCTATAGTAGCACTTACTTTGCTTGTTGAGGACGGCCGTTTCGGGAGATGTGTCCCTTTGTCAACTCAGACCGAAACGGCCGTCCTCAACAAGCAAAGTACGTGCTACTATAGGCAAGTTAAAACATTTTTTTAAAGTGTAAGTGATTACTAGTAGCTCACGCGAAGATGGAATCAACAAATGTTAACTATTTTAAATAAAATTACAAAATTGTCTACTCAACATACAACAACCTCAAAAAATTAATGAAATTAAACATCACAAACAAATGTATATACATTTTTCCCAGGGTATATAAAATGCATGGTGTTCTGCATCACTAGACCAAGTCCTAAAAATGATTTTTATCACATTGCCCTTCCAAGTTCATAAGCTGTTAAAAATTAGCATATATCTTTATTTTTTTTTTTTAATAACCTGATGCTAGAATAGTGTAATTTTTGTACTATAGATTCAATGTTTCTCCACCAGAGTGTGCAGTTATCTCCATTTTCAAGAAATGGTGCTTGGTCTATAGTGATGCTCGGTCCAACTAACAAACAGTTTGGTCCCCAATTTCTAACTAAGTAAAACTAGGTAAATTCATACATCCCACCAAGAAGACATTAAATCACTCAATCAAACTAAAGACCTTATATCCACAAACCCATGCTACACTAACATATCTTCAAACCTAAACATTTTGCACAAACTAAATAAAAATAGCAGGAACCATTTATCCGAACAATACAAAATACAAAATCTTTCCAATTACTCCCAACACACATACCAACACAAATCCCATTAAATTCATACATTCTTTTTGATACCACCACTCCAAAAACTACTTCAAAATCATCTAGTTATCACCGCAAAATCAGTAGTTTAAGGACCTCATAATCCTTAAATAATCAAGAAGTCGGTTAAAATACAAGTTGATATTGGGACAAATCTCTTGAAGAAGTCCCTTTTTAGACAAATGTAAATAATCCTACGAGCTAATATTTATATTTTATTGTAAGATAGGCTGTATATGTGTGAACTTTTAAATTTTATAAGTAATTAATAGGCAACTGAGTGAAAACTATTAATTTACTTGCTGATGCATTTTGAAACAATCATTTCATTGACAAAGCCAACCCACTACTCAATTTTTATTGACTCTACCCACTTTTAAATTTATCTATTGGTAAGATTAATAATAATATGCTTAACTTGGACTATATTTATTATGATATTTATTAAATGTGATAATTTATTGCATTATGATTATTTGTAATGCTATGCTTCAAACTAAAGGATTTGATATTTGGATTAATATTTGTTGATTCCATCTTCACGTGAGCTACTAGTTTTCACTAAAAACAGTTGTAAATTAAATTTAAACTACTTAACTATTGAATATGTAATTGCTTACTTGCTGGCGCATTTCAAAACGATCGTTCCTTTTACGAAGCTAACCCTCTACTAGTGCCTTTTGGCTCTTTACAAACGGTATGACAGGGTTGGATTTATGACAGTGGGCGAGTTGTCGGCGTTTTGTGTGATGTATTGGAAACGCCGACAACTCACCCACTGTCATAAATCCACCGTTTGTAAAGAGCCAAAAGCCGCTAGTAGAGGCTTAGCTTCGTAAAAGGAACGATCGTTTTGAAACACGTCAGCAAGTAACCAATTACGTATTCACTTAGTTAAGTAGTTTAAATTTAGTTTAATCAGTGAATTCAAGGTGATTACATCAAGAAACTTCAGCTGTTAATTGTTACACTTGACTATAGTAGCACCTACTTATATTTGTTGGGGATGGGCTTTTTGGGAGATGTGTCCCATTGTCAACTCACACCATAAATTATCTCAAGGTTTTTGTAGGTTGGGGTGGGGGTGGGATATTAGGTTGGGGATGTGGGTGTATTTTGTTGAGTTATGATGTCGAAAAGTGTATGTGAAAATTAAACACCATAAAACATATAGCACAAACCAATGGATACAACACAATAATGATCGACAAATTATACAACCGACTACAAAACAAACTCAATAACCCAACTTTAAATACACAATACGACAAACCCCTAAAATACTAACAATTTCATACAGATCACCCAAAACCCACAATGTAACCAACACTACTACAATACAATTACAAAATAGCCTACTCGACACACACACAATTCTCAATAAACAATTTAAACCCAACAACATAATCAACGACATATACAACTCCGTTGGCGTTACAAACTAACTTCCAGTTCATGGCCCAGTTTTTACATAGGCCAGACAAGGAGGTCATTTTACACACGCAACCATAATGGCACTAATAAACAAAAACACCTAATCAAACTTCGCCGAACATCTCATATCCACAAACCCTGACTACACAAACATAACATCCAACCTACAAATTCTTCATAAACTAAACAAAAACAACACAAACGAACAATACGAAATATACAAACATTTCAAACAACACCTACACACATACTCAACCTCACACCCAAACCCAATTACATTATAACTCACATATACTTTCCAACAACATAACTGCTAATATTCACCAAAATACACCCACATCACCAATGTAATATCCCATTCCCACCTCAACCTACAAAATCCTTGAGATCAGTCATGGTCTGAGTTGACAATGGGACACATCTCCCGAAACAGCTATACTCAACAGTTGTAAGTAAGTGCTGCTACAGGCAAGTTGTAACATACTTACAAGTGTTTTTAGTTGGATTAATGAATTTACTAACGTTTATTTTAAACCTTTCTACTTCTGATATACTAAATGTATTTTTTTAAATTTTCTGACTCATTTTTAATAAATGCTAACCCCCTCTGTACTACCTGGTTATCAATAAGTGAAGAGCCAAGAAACTTCTTGTTCTATAATGAATATTTGGAGAATAGGTGATTATTCTTGAATTTTATAGTCCATTACGTTCAGTGAATCTTATTAATCACTTAAACAATAGTTTATGACTATCCGAACTTTGAATCAAAGTTCTGATAGTCATAAACTATTGTTTAAGTGATTAAAAAGGTGTTATTGTTAACACGTAGAAACTTAGTACTTTCTAACAAGTCAGGATTATTAAAACTACCCGAACTACAAAACTACCTTCGACAGAGAGAAAGGTAGAAACTGTGTTCTTGTAACTTATTTATTTTTGAAACTGAAATGTTTCAGGGAGATTCAGGTGGTCCCCTCATGTTACCTAGAGGAAAAAACTTCTACTTGATAGGAGTGGTATCTTTTGGTTTCAAGTGCGCAGAGCCTGGGTATCCTGGAATTTATACTCGCCTTACTGAGTTTGTTGATTGGATTAATGCTACAGTTGAACTATAACACTATGGCTAATAAAAAACCTTTTCTTGTTATTTTGTTTTTATTTTTAGTTTTTTTAATTCATGGTTTTAATGCTACTGTAATTAAAACTATTAAAACTTACAGTTTTTGTGTTGCACATCTTGAGGTTTTTCTATAATTACACTTTTGGTATTAACTTAGCTAAAAAGCCACTACTTACTGATATTCAGCGCAAAATTTAGTGTTGTAAGTCACAGACAAGACTGTTGCTCAAGGGAGTTGTGTTGGTGGGTGTCTGTAGTGTGTTATTGTTCATAGAGTAGTTGTTAATTATGTGTTCAAATATAGTATTTGATTGTGAGTGTGTTTTGTCGTTTAAAATGTGTTATGGATAGTATTTATGGTGTTTCTATATCTCATACTTTTCTGTTGTGTCAAGTTTGTTGCTTCTTTTGATGCAGTGTAGGATTTTCAGATTGGTGTCTATGTTAGTCTGTGAGTATAGTGTGTTTTGTATGTGTATTATACGCAAAACAGATTACACAATAGACATACAAAACACTCTATAGTTACAGACTAACATAGATACCAATCTAAAAATCCTACACTATATCAATAAAAGCAACAAACTTAACAACAACAGAAAACTACGAGATATACAAACGCCTTAAATATTATCCATAACACATTCTAAACAACAAAACACACTAACAATCAAATACTATATTTGAACACATAATTATCAACTACTTTAAGAAAAATGACATTCCTCAGACTCACGCCAACACAACGCACCTGAGCAACAGTATTGTCTGTGACTCACAGCACTGAATAATGCGCTAACCTAGTGTGAAACCCTTCAGCTGAAAATATCAGTAAGTAGTGGTTTTTTGCCAAGTTAATACAAAAAGTGTAAAGTTATTAACTTACTAAAATTTCTTAGCAGACACAATTCACACTACTTTAAGTATAATGTTTAATATTGTAGGCTTATACTAGGTGGACTAATTTCTTCTTTTGGTATTTCTGTTGTGTGTCTGTAGAAACTGTGTACCTATGATCACATACTGTTTGAATGTGTCTGACTGGTACCCACTGGGAGCCATTAGTCCAAAGTCTTACAGCATTGAACAATTTACTGAATTAGTGTAAATCACATTTGCTGAGAAGCTTCAGTAGGTTAGTAGGTTTTAGTCAAGTAGATAAATAATTAAATTAAGAAACCATTTATTCTGTAAAACAGTTATATTTACAGACAACAGATTGTGTGTGTTGTGTGTATACAGTTTTTATTTAAAATGCAATTAACTTTTACACAAGATACAAACATCGGTAGTTCTTTATAACTTTACATTAGTTTACGACTATCCGGAATTAACTTTTTTTCTTGAAAATTTGTAAAAACTTACTGAGACATGACGTTTTCAATCACTCGTTACGATCTCCATCAGCGTCTCTTGTATTGTCCATGTGTTATAATAGTTTTATGCAGGGGCATTTTGGTAGTTAATGATGGCTAGGTTTGGGCCATTGGGTTTGTGAATTTTAGGGAGAGCGAGAAGAGTAAGTGCTTTAGGGTGGATTTGTTTTAGGTGGTGTTTATTATTTGTGCTGTTGATGTATTTGGAGTCATTAATTAGTTTTTAAATGGTTTTGAGGTATTTCCCTGTTGGGTCTGTTTTAGTTGTATTATATTGTTATTTATAATGTATTCATTAATTTTGTCATTCAGGCTGTTTGTATTGATAATAGTATAGTGTATAGTTAGTATAGTGTTGCCTTTATCTGCTTTAGTGGTGTGATGTTGTTTTAGTTATGATTTTTGTTTAATGTTTGCAGCAATTTTAATTTCATTGTTTGCGTTTTTGTTGGTTATGTTTGTGTGTTTGGTTAAGTTTTGTGTATTATTACCAAAAACGCAAACAATGAAATTACCATTGCCACCAACTAGACACTAATGAAGATTACCACGAGCGATTGAAAATGTTAGTAAGTTTTCAGTAAGTTTTTACAAATTTACAAAAACATTAACTTCAGATAGTCGTAAACTAATGTAAAGTTATTCATTAAGTTTCAGCGAACGTAATGGACTACAGAATTCAAAAATCGGTCTGTATTCTTACTATTTCAAAAACAATATTTCTTAGTTATAAATTTGACATACTTTGTTGAAATCATTGTTAAACATTTTGAAAAAACATTTAAATTCATTGTTATACTCAAGATATTTAGGATCTGTAATTAAATTATTAAATACAATATTTGATTCTTTTTCATAATCCCATACCATTTATTTATAGTATAAAAGAGATATGGGAGTGGGAGGATTTCGTCTCAAGAGGAAGGGGGAGTGGACCCAAAGCGTTTGGGAACCTCTGCTCTAAACAGTGAAAGAACAATTAATCTTTTATAGTTATATAAAATACTAGCAGAGAACCCGTCCTTCATACGGGATTGACAAATATTTGTATTGATTTAATTTGTGTTTATATTTGGGTTGAATTTAATGTACTGAAATTAAATCCCAATAAATATATCAAACTGCAGTTTGTAAACCTACCTTTAAGGGAGTGTCCAAGGCCAGTAGGGCAGTGCCCTGACGGAATTTCTAAATAAAAATAGGGCTATGTGAAAACCAAGGACCCTAAGAATGTCCATGTAAAATTTCAGGTATTTATTTCCCTCTCTCACGTGTTCGATAGGGGGAAAAATTATAACGGGTGACGAAAAAAATAATGAAAACTTTCACTCAGAGAAATAAATAGAATTTTTATCAAATTAAAATTGGGTAAAAAATTCATTGTGGAGTAACAAGATGTACAACGCCCGCGTATCAATGGAGCGCTGTACTGCGTATACATATATTTAAATTTAGGCTTTCTTATAAAGTATCCAGTTAAAATAGATTTGGTTGTAATTTTATAGCATAATATATACCTATATTAAAATATACCTGTAAAGTGTCTATTTAGGATATTTGGTTGTATTTTTATACAACATTACCTAATTAAACGTCTACAAACGGAGTAATACTTTATCACGTGATCTCTATTCTAGCCTTAAATTGGACGTTTGGTTAAACGTATGAAATTACAACCAAATCTATTCTGACTGGATACTTCATAGGTATATAAAATTAACCTTCTGTGGCAATAACAAACAATAATTGTCAATATAGCTTCAGGACATGCTTTTGATTCATTTTATATGCACTATATTGTGGCTCGGCAATGTGCATTTTTACCAGCACTATTAACACTACGATTGAGGGGAATTACATTTTACCAAAACTGTATACTTTTGGGGTGTGAGCAAGAGTTTTCATTTTGTATCTCTGATGACATTCTTCATCGCCCAGTATAATTTTTTTCTCAAAAATTGAACACGTGGGAACGGGAAATAAATACCAAATTTCTGCTTAATGGCTCCAGTAGTTTTACGTGAATAAGTAATAAACACAAAGACAGACATCATTAGATTTTTATATAATAGTATAGATTAGTTCCCAATAAATATATCAAACTATAAACATACTGATTATTGTACTGAAAACCAAGGGAAGGCAAAACTTCTGCTTGTAACATAGCATTTGTAAAGTAAACTAACCTAGAAAGATGAATAACAATCAATTACTGTCAGCTGATTAAATCAAGTTAAAAATTAAATGGAATATAGAAAATTGAGTGTTAAGGGGGTTTTCAAGGCCTGTAGGGTGATACCCTGATGGAATTTTTAAATAAAAATAGGTCTGTGTTAACCAGGAACCCTAAGAATATCTATGTACAATTTCGGCTCAATGGGTAAAGTAATTTTTATGTGATTGAGTAACACACACACACACACAGACACCATTAGATTTTTATATGTTAGTATAGATAGTAAATTGACAATGGCTTTATTATAAGAAACAAATTGGTTTTTATTGCTTAATATAATTATATGGAAACAATATTTAATCTTACATTTCAAACACTTATAACCACATTTATAATTACTTATAGTAAACAAATAAATCACCCGTAAAAATTAAAATTAACGAAAAAACAATAAGACATATGTCATTTAAAACACCTTCTTTTGGAAAAATTGATAATGTAGAATACAAAACTATGGGAATTCTTAAACTAAGTGTTTACTGTTTTTATAGAAAATAAAATATTTAAAGTAATATTAAGTAATCATCACAAACAACGTCATTTCAATTTCATCTGTGATGAGGAATTTAAATAACTTTAAATTTAGATAATAGGAACATGTTAAATAAATTTAACGTATTTATAGCTTGGTAAATCTATAAAATGTACATTATAAACATTTATAACATTTAATTATACAATTAACTTTAATGTTCTGTATATTATAATTAATTCATATTTTAAAAAAAAAGTCCCCGTTTGGATTTCCAGACAACTGAAGCAGGCTCAAACATCATCTGAGTACTTTCATCAACAAGGTAGTCAAAATAATGTTACAAATATTTGGCTGCATTTTGTTTGAAGCACATTTCTAAACATAAAAACAAAATCTTATTTAGAAAATATGGTGTTTGAATTTCAAGTACACTTTAAAAATGTATCCTTTCTATGCATTAGAATGATTTCTGTCTCCAGTCAAATGCAAGTAAGACTGATTCATTAGTAATTTATTTATTCATTTCCTCAATAGTATAGACAAATTTAGTTCATTTATTCAACAATTAAATATATCTTCTCTTTCTTGCTGGAATATATTGTTACATGAAATTATTGTTATACATGTATATTGTTTATCAATTACTTTCTGAACCTTTTACATGGACCAAAATAACTAATATAGAAGTTGTAAAGAGTTTTAATTGTATTGTTTAAAAATGTTTAATGTTTTACACAAATGTAACCAAGCCAGTGTTGTGTGCTTTACACAAAGGAATTGAAAGGAAGTTACAACAGTTATATTTCAATTGGGAATATTTTAGTAATATACTTCTAAAAAATTTAGAAGAAAATTTTGAAAAATATTTTTCATAAATATAAATTTAATTTTACTCTAGCAATCAATAAAAAATTAATATGTAGAGTGAACAAATCCTAAGCTCAGCCTGTGGGTTAAATGCAAAAATAAAAGATATTTTCAGAGATAATTTTTGAGGTAAAGAAACTTTTTAGGTAAACAAATTCTAATTAAATTACAAAAAATTCTAAAAGGTCATACATAATAATTTATAATTGCACAAAGTTCACTCTACACTATTAAATAGTATGTGATCCAACTCAAACAAAATTCAGTTAGCCATCGCGATATACAACCAAGATGTAACTGAATAATAAAGACTAGACTAAGAGCTTGGCCTAAATAGCGCCTGATAAGTTGGTTTCAAGCAATTAAGATGCCAATAAAAATTCTACTTTTTTTATCCTGTCCTTCCAAAGCCTTTCTTTATAGTGACAGCTCTAAGAGGGAAAAAAGGGTCGCCCACTCATTAGAGTGTTGCACATCCTTATCTAAAGCAAGGAGATGTTAAACACAATTAAATGGGTTAATAGACTAAACATTCGACCACTGTATGTCGTTGACACATATGTCTCAACATTATACCATCTGCACCAAATAATCGATGACGCATAAGTTGAGGCATTAATCCGTAGTGGGTTAATTTTCTCAGAATTATTTTAAAATATCCAGAACCTGCCTATGTCAACTTGATGCTTCTGTACTTCTACCATATACTATTAAAATACACTTTAAAAATAATACTATTTTTTAGTTTTAACGTTGGAATTTTTTCAAACTTACATTAAGTAAACTTGACTAAAATAGAGAGTCTTCCCATCACAGTTGCTCGCTCAGCAAGACTGAGACTTGGCAATATCATTATAGATGATAGTGACAAACACAGTAGGCTATAAGGCCTACAAAACTGTTACATTCCAGTCCTTCAGAAAGTAACAAGAATGTCTGTTTTCTGGGTTTTCCTGACTGCTACAATAATTTGTCCGAAATGGACCGATTCCAATTCTTGACTCCAAGATTCTCGATTTTAATGGTATCGAGTAATCCCCGATACTCAATTCCCCGTTTATTAAAGTGCCAATTCCAAATCTTGTTTTTTTAACTGTTGAAATACGTATCTAGTGTAATTTATTGGAAAAATAATTAATTATCAACTGTCTTGTTTAAAAATAAATACATAAAAACCTCTTAACCACAAACTTTCTTTATTTTACCCTTATGTACATTTCAGTTATTCCAATCTTTGTATATTATCCCTCTGAGGATGGTTACTTGGTAACTGAAATTACCAAATTTGTAATTTTAAATAAATCATTACTTCCATCCGATATGCTTGTCATGCTTCCAAAAATTCTCACTTATAAATGAAGGTTGAACGTTTAGTGTATCCTATCACACTAAAACGGAATTATTTAAAGGCTTCATCATATGACCAATATTCCTTATTAATTAAATTCAACTAAATTCCTTATTAGAGAATATTATGCGGGCATATATAATTTAATAGAGTACCAAAAAAAAAGTTTTTTTAATCAGAATAGGAATGGAAAATTTTAGGAATCACCCCACCCCAGATTTGTCCTTTGATACAAATCAAATGACCTTGAAGGCAGTTTGTACAAGTGCTATAACTAACAGTAATCAAGGAAGCATTGAGCGAAATAATAGAAACTCGAGATCTTTATGCAAGAACGAGATTCATAAAATTGCATAACTTACGATCTTTGAAACATTATCATACCGTCAAAAATAAAGTTTATGTGGTGCAGAATTAAAGCTCTTGCAAAATTAGATCTTCTATGTCTAGGTTATTTTAAGGTGAACTTAAGCTGCCTAGGTGTCATAAAAAGATCTATCATATCTTCAGTAATTTTTGCCCTTCGTTCTTGATGGCTTGCAATTATTGGTTGAATAGTCTCGATTAACAGCTTTTTTAATTCTCCAGTCAGCATTAATCCACTAGAGTATTCCT
Source organism: Prosapia bicincta (assembly GCA_036971475.1). NCBI lineage: Eukaryota > Metazoa > Arthropoda > Insecta > Hemiptera > Cercopidae > Prosapia > Prosapia bicincta. The sequence continues at coordinate 51,781,653 of JBAIZL010000004.1, forward strand.
GAAATTATTATTTCTGATTAATTATAATGCAATTGGTTTTCCTAAATGTTAGTGTTAAAATATAGCAGCCCTACAATTAGTAACAAATGTATAATATGCATGATACACAAAATTAGAAGGTTTTGCATACATCATCCAGAAACAGTATATTCAATATTTGTGTGTGTAAAATTATTTATATTTCCGACTTTGGAAATATATTTTACATTTTTCAGAAGATACAATTTTGTTTATATAATACAATAGGTTGAAAAATACCTATAGAAATAAAAACTCGTTCAACAGACTAAAACGACGAACATTATTATTTTTTCTTTATACAACAAAAAGTCTGGAAAATGTTTTTTAAATTTCCATATTCCAACATTTAATAACTTTGTTTTCTTTTTTGTTGGAGAAAATGTAAATGTTATTAAACCTAAACATTGAAATATTTTAAAGGACAAAACAAACAAAATAATTTTTTTACAGCTCATGATAAATACAAAGATTTTATACTTTTACTAAATTTTATACTTTCTTAAAATCATTATAACAAATTCAGTATTACAATATTAATAAAATACCTTCAATCTACTTCTATTTTAAATCCGTAGTTCACTGTAATTTGATTTGGCCTCAATAGATTCTACTATTGTGTTATAAATATTGTTCTAAAAATATCCAAACCCTATTTTTTTTATTTTAGTGGATGTCATATCAGTTATAAAAAAAAAATTTAAGTTTAATACAATATCTCCTAATATTTCTAATAACAACCTCTAATTAAAGTTTTCATATTTCTATTCAAGTAGAAATACCCTGAAATCTTTGTTCATCTCTGTTACTCATCTTTTTAAGAATTCATAAATTAGAATGTAAAGTATTAAACGAGCGGTTAAACCAAACAAAGTAACTCAAGTTCATAATATTTCTAAATTGTTCCTTTAATAAATACTAAGGGCAACAACACATTAATCAGAATACTATATTTGCAGTAGCGTAATCTACAACTTATTAATTACAGAACTTGGTTCCAAAAATAAAACAGTTACAAAATATGTATGTAGATTTCATTAATATAGTTAGCATCATCAGAAGTTACAACTTAAATAAGAAACAGACACAGGTTGCGTATATAAACAATTACTGGGTCTTACATCACGTCTTTATCTAGAAACCTGTGTCTACAAATCAAGAAGACCTACATACTAAACAATTGAACGGAACCACATCCATTATAATGAACAAATCTAATTTATAAACCATTATCTGTTTTTAAAATAAATTTTTTTTAATATACACTTTATAAAAATTATACTTACACAAATTTAGTTTTAACTGATGTTAAATCATTTCCCATCATATCTATTTTGGAAAGCTAAGATCTTAGATTCTTCATGAAAAAGCTTAGTAAAAAATATAAGACTATAAAAAAACTTGTTTCTGGTATTTGCAAGTTTTATACAGGAACTACTAGGAATCTGCCTTTTTTAAAAAAATCCAATCATCCATATTTTTGTTTGGTCCCAATTAATTTGGATAATTAAAGTTCTACTGTACGTTTCTAATCATTTTTTTTTGCTGTTTTTCACTATGGTAAGGTCTATTTTAGCCATATAATTTTAAAGAAAAACCAACTGACACAAAAATCCTGGTCTGCATGAGTATTTTAATGTTTCAAAAATAAGTGTTATTACTGTACATTACTTTGCCGCAGTTGTGCCCACTGTGCGGGTGTTTTTATCTTGTAATAATTAGTTTTATTTGTTATTACAATGCTGTTTAATTTCTTTTCACTTCGAAATATATTACATTACAGTGAGAGTGATATCTGTCTATAATATAATTAATTGAGGTTATGTTTTGGAGGAATAATACAGTGTTTCTATTACCCGTCTATCCGCTCAATCATCACGACCATGGTCCCGATGATGACGTTTAATCGAGTTTTTACTCTACATGATTTTTTAACTGTCTAGATCTATTTGTGTGCCACATAAACCATTTTTCCATTTATAAACTAATGTCTCATTAGTTTTAATTTTAAACAGAAGAAAGTACTAAATACCTGTTCAATTTGTCTTAATTTTTCGTCATCTTCAAGGAAAAACCTAAGATACTGATAAGAAATATCTACAGAACAGTCACCACCTTTAGCTCTATGTTCCTCTATACTTGCTTGGCCTCCTGAAAAAGCATGTTTATTTATCTGAAAATGAAAAAAAATTACTCTAAGTTAAACTTTTTAAATTTAATAAGAATTAATTATTAAACATAAACTGAAATGGTCCCAATAAAAATTTAAGGGTTCAAACTGACAGTTACAAACCAGCTAACGAAAACACTAACAATTCACAATAAAACATAGAACATTTAGGATCATTAGACAAATACATTTTAAAAAAATACAGTAAAACTATCTGTAAATTCTAACATTATATATTTGGTAATTCTAATCAATTTGTCATACAAATGTTAACAAATAATTACTAGAAATTTAATAACACAAGATAGAAACTACTTAAATTGAAATAAATAAATCAAAGCAATTACAAGCTTAAGAAAAAATTTTTGTTATAAACAATATTTCATTCACAATGGTGACATTTAGGCATTTCCTAAATGTTTAAACTATAATGAAATAATTTCTATGACATCATTAGACTTGGTAAATTCTCTGAAAATCTGAAAACTATTTGCATAGTCAGAGTTTGAATAATTGGAGTTCTACTGTACTAGAGTTTGTTAAAGAGAAACTTGATTAAAAACGCATACGTTGGGAAGCTGAAATACTGATTCTAACTCAAGACACTATAGGAAGCAACAATAAAATTATTATTTTATTACATCTAATGCCAAAATTTTGTAACAACTTATAACTAAAAGTTAATTTGCAACAAAATATTTATAAAATAATTGTTTACCTATAGCAAAGTTTTTTTTTGAAAGTTCTTGTTTACAGTAGATATATTTATTACAAAATCGTTTTCTCCTACCTTATTTTTAATTTGCTTAGGTGTGTCTGTAAGAAAAATTGCTGTATTATTATCACTAGCGGACATTTTTGTTTGTGCTCCTTGCAATGCCGGAAAGAATGACGAATGAAGTAAAGCAGGTTTTGGAAATCCCAATTTAGGAGCAACATCTCTTGTCATGCGGAAATAAGGGTCCTGAAACACTCGATAATATTTTTTACATAATCCATCAATTATAGGTAACACAAACTTAGTCTATTGCTTTATCACAAAAAGGGCTATTTATAATTTTATTCATTAAAAATCTTATGAAATTAATTAAAACCAGGTTTACTTTTTATGAAAAGTAATTTCTTTCTGAAAAAATAATGATAAACAATAGCAAATGAAGCAGTATTGTTACTAATAAAGATCTAGCTGATATTATTGGATTTATTGTGAATGAGTTTTGATTGTCACACTAATGTGCCATTAATGAAAGAGTAAACAAGTACAGTAATACCCCGTACTTACACGATAGGTGGGACCGAGCGAAAGTCGTGTAAGTCGAATTTGCGTAAGTCGAGGTATAATTTTACATACAATCACATAGGAATCATGTTTAATTGGGACCAAAGACTAAATAAATTAACAATTTAGAAGAAAAATATGTATGTATTAAAATCTTAAATACATAATACAACAAATAATTATATTATATACATACTAGGTCTGTTCAAAAAAATATGCGAATTGTTTGAATTTCGAGGCTCAAGTTAGTTTCAGGAGAATCCGCTTGGTGTCGCTAGGTTCGTATAAATCAGCTGATTAAAACGCGTATTTCAGTCGCAGATATCTTCATTTGTTGATGAGTTACACTCAGTTTAGTAAAGAGTGTTTTTTTCGTTTGTCGGATTGTAAAATGGACAGTCTGAAGGAGCAACGAAATTTTGTGTAAAACTAATAACGTCTGACCATTAGGGAGCTTTCCGAAGAGTGTGGGATATCAGTTGGATCTTATTACGAGATTTTTACCAAAAAATTGAAGATGCACCGTGTCGCTGCGAAATTTGTGCCACTCCTGATGACCGACGACCAAAAAGCCAATCACATCCGGGTTTGTCGGGAACTGCTTGGTCGTTCAAATAATGATGAGAACTTATTGTCAAGAATTATAACCGGTGATGAATCATGGGTGTATGGTTACGACATTGAAACGAAGGTCGAATCATCCCAACGGGTGAGTCAAACGTCCCCAAGACCCAAAAAAGCTCATCAAGTTGGGTCGAATGTGAAGGTGATGCTGACAGTTTTTTTTTATGCTAAGGGTGTTGTTCACTACGAGTACCTCCCTGAAGGCTCTAGAGTCAACCAGATTACGTACAATGAAGTACTGAAACGTCTGAGGGACACCGTCCGACGCAAAAGGTCTGAACAGTGGAGAAGTGATAACTGGTTTTCCAATCACGACAACGCTCTAGCTCACTCAGCACTCAGAACTCTTGAGTTTTTGGCCAAACACTTGATCACTGTTCTTTTCCACCTCCCTCTACTCACCTGACCTTGCTCCTTGTGACTTTTTCTTATTCCCAAAACTCTAAAAACCCCTCAAAGGAAGAAGATTTTAAACGATTTCGAGGATTAAGGCAAATGCGATGAAGGAACTGAACGCCATCACAAAGAAGCGTACCAGGACTGTTTTAACAAGTGGAAACACTGTTGGGATAAGTGTGTGCGTTGGGGAGGAGAGTACTTTGAAGGAGACCCAGATGTGTAACTTCCAAATAAAGTACATTTTTTTATGACCTCAGTCCGCGTATTTTTTGAACAGACGTTGTACATATTGCAAGGAAGTAAGTAAAACAAAATTATATTGACATAAAAGACTTCTAAAATCAATTTGTTTGACGAATTGAAGATTTTTTCTTCTCACGCAGAATTTCTTCAATACTCACTATTTTTTTTTTTTTTTTGTGGCAGAAATACACTCATTGCTGGAGTCCATGTTTTCCAAAATTTGTAAGCCTTACTCAATTAAACTAAGGCATTTTGTCAAATTTCTAGCCATCATTTCATGTTTTACGTCAACTGGGTCTAAAGAATCTGCTTTTTAACGTCTTGCTCTTGCGCACCCATTCCTATGAGCTCATTATTTGTCAGCTGCTGGTTGTGTAAATCCAATAGTTCTTGAACATCATCATTATCCTCTTCTAAATTTAGTTGCCTGGCAAAACCGATACCTTCTTCAATCCCATCAGCGATTTCATCAGAATCTGGCACTGATTCCGCTTGAGTTTTATTGGCAAAAAAATAGACACGCTTTTTCCAAACGACATTTAAAGTTTTTTGTAAAATTTCATTCCTAGACTGTCAAACGATTCTTAAAGCATCTAAAACATTGAATTGTTTCCAAAAATCTTCAACAGAGAGCTCATTGTTCTGTCTCATAGCTTCATAGAGATGTGCAAATGAACTTCTTGTGTAATAAGCTCTAAATATTTTGGTGAGTCCCTGATCCGTTGGATGAAGCAAACTAGTTGCATTTGGTGGCAAAAATATCACTTTCATGTGTGTGTCAAAATTAGTTAAAGTAATAGGAGGATAACCAGGTTCATTGTCAATTACTAAGAATGACTTTAAAACGAATTTGTTTAGACCGACAATAACGTTCAACTTAAGGTATGAAATGATGACCAAACCAGTCCTCAAAAAGAGAAGCTGTCACTCAAGCCTTTCAATTCGACTTCCAAGATCACGGGCAAGATAGCTTTAGAAATATTTTTTAATTCCTTTGGATTTTCTGAGCGATAAACTATAAGAGGTTGTAACTTACAGTCACAAGCTGTATTTGCACCAGCCATCACTGTCAATTGGTCTTAGGAGGCCTTATAACATAGAAATATTTTCTCTTTATGTGCTATAAAAGTTTTTTATCCAGAACAAGCCAATTTCTGCGTAACTCGGACAGCATGATTTAAAACGGCGTAACTTGGGAATCGTGTAAGACAGGGTAGCGTAAGGCAAGGTATTACTGTAATATAAAAATAATATACATAAACTCCTACTGACATTAACAATTGACAATTTTATTTTAGTTAACCTAGAGCACAATTTCTAATATTTTGTGGGAATCATGGCAACCTTTTCAAACGTCACTGCTGTTGGAGGATTTAATAAAACGGCAAATCATTGATATTAATTAATTTTAATTAGCGCAAATAAATGACATAAAATCCTTCGGGGGCTGTGGACAGTGCATTCAAATAAATGTACGAATTATCAACAAATATAAAAAGAAACATTAAATAAATCGTTTACCTGTTATGAGTTGAAACAAAGCCTTAGTGTTACCTCTCACTGGTTCACTCGGGAAGCTAACATGAGGCCGGATGCAGTTCATTGGTTTCCAGGAAGATGTGTTCTCTCTTGACTCGCTACTCTAAGTCTCTTTCAACGACGCCCTATATCATTTTTAAACTATACCGAAAATATCAAACTTCGCCTGCACAGCTGTTTTACTATCGGTCAATAGTCGGTCTCTCATGGTGACAATTAGAAATATTCCCTATCGAATTAGACTATTTAGGCAGTAAAACAAAATAACGTTACACTTTTAAGGTTGTACAATGGAGGTTTCGACAACAACCAGGTAGGGGAAAAAATTCATATAGATCTTTGAGAAATTGATTTCTAGCTATTGAAAGTTAGAGCATTGCCAAAGCACAGTAGACTTTGAACATGAAGATTCACGGTTTGAATCCAGCTAGACCCCCCCCAAATTTTGTAATTTAATTATTGAATAGTTATTTGAAAAAAACTGTGTCAACATAAATTGTCATCCAATATAGGTTTTAAAAAAGGTGTTTCAACTTGATTGGATGAATAGAAACATATTTTATTAACGATTGAAAATGTGTACAAGATATATATCAGGAGAATGTGAGGTAATAGAACGAATTAAAAAAAGAATTTTCAGTTTCGTACTATAAAAAAAATTCTTTAAATAAAGAATGTGTGAAATATATAACCATCTTTAAGCACCTGAATTGAAAAAATTTTGTATTCATACTTAATATATAATATTAAATAATTATAAATTATATATTTGAATACATTTTTCTGCTTTTCCTAACATTATACTATTTTTGTAAATAAATGAATGGAATGACTCCATTTTCGTAACTTAAATTGTACTTTCAGAAACTTAAAAAACTTATTCCTAACAGAAATTAGGATGAGTATATTAAGAGTTTTAATTAAAAATTATTTTAAAAATGTCATAAATAAGTACCATAAATTGATTTGTCATAGATTAGACTCACTTGATCAATAGCACACGGAATAAGACATGGTAAAACTTTGGTTCCAAAAATAAATGGAAAACTAGATGATAAAGCTGGTGCTGCTTGAATGGCAGGGAAAGCAATTTTTCCTATTACATCACTGTCTCCAAATCCAAATATACCTTTAACTTGATTAAATGTAACCGATTTTTGTATCCTTGCAATGTTTTGGTAAAACTGAGGGCACTGGCTAAAAAAGGCAAAAATTAAGATACAATTATTATATGTAGAAAATTATGAATTGATATTTGATTAAAATTATCATGATCACTGTTTCAAATGGCAAGCAGTGTCAGTACTACATTGTAACATTTTGATCACTACCTATAAAGACATAAAAACTTTCATAAATCTTTTTCAAGTATTTAACTACATGCTGCATTTTAAAAAATATTAATTAGAAAATTTTTAGATCTAAAAATATCTTGTAACCATTATAAATAAATTTTAGAAAAATGATTTTTTATATTAAGAGCTCTAGATATCCTCATTTATTTTCAGAAATTCGAATTCATTCTTATGAAAAATCATAAAATCCATTGTGGTATAACACATATTTGAAGAGTTTAAATTAAAATTGATTGTGATTCTTATGTTCAAAAGTTCATATCTTTGATAAAACTCAACTGTAGATTTATTTTTTATAAAATATCTGCAGAAAATGGTTTGACCTCAGCAGTTACTTCAGTTTTTCATTTCTAGATCATTTTTGGAGGTGTTTTGCTGTCCTATAATAAACTATTACTGTATAATATAACCATTACTGTTTCAATTTTAATATTACTATTTGCTTCCAAATTTCAAACAAATACAAACCCAATAAATGTAAAATCAGAAAATATAAAAGTTTTTTCTGGATCAAATCCACAGGCAATAATATCTTTGGCATTTTCTCTCGCTAATTTTATAGTTTGCTCCACTTTTAGATCTTTCCACAAGAACTTTTCATCATCTGTGAGCTGAATTACTAATGGCACATCAAAAACATCTTGCAGCCACCTAAACACAAATTCAAATAATAAAACTATGTTTACAGTAAAAAACAGAAGCATAGTTTAAAGAGCAAAAGTCACTGGCGTCAGTGACTGTTTTTACTAAAGATTTTTTGCAGGAGTGAAAAAGGGCAGGAAAATACTACTTAATTACAACTTATTATATATTTACATAAAATGAAGAGTTTAAGTGCAAATCATAAACATATAATAAGCTAATCACTTTTTAATTAGATTAAAGAATATATTAAGTGTTAAATTCTTGAATTTTGTAGCGCATTACGTTCGGTGAATCTTAAAGTGATTAAATAATATTAAGTGTTGTTATTTGTTCAATTTAAAAAACAAAGTTTTGGTATAAGTTTGCAGATATTTTTCTCATAAAATATCTACAAAACATAAAGTGATTTTTAAATGTCTCAAACCATAAATGGTGGTTGAGTCATTAATAAGTTCTATAGAAATGTAACATTATTTTAGAAGATTACTTGTTTATTAAGATTTTAGGAATTTCTGCACTGAGTTATAAAGTATTACTTGTTGGTACATTGATATACAGCCACAAAATTTCAGATTCTATTACATTTGGTTATAAAAATAAGGAAAAAGTTGTTTCCTAACGTACAATAAATTATTGTTGAAGTCGAGCTGTAGGGTTACATTTGTGTATCAACTAACATCCTCTAGCAATAGTAGGCAACACAACTAAGAAAGGTTTTGCTTGAAGGATTTTACATTAGGTTTAACATATTTTATTTTTATAACAAAATTTATATTTAATTTTTTAACAAAATCAATTATAAATGTAATATAATAATAGATTGTGAATTAAATATGTTATAATTGAATGCAGTATAATATAGTGTCGTGTTTCATAAAAAAACATTCAGTTTATACAATTTTGTGTGTGTGGCTTCAAGTTAGTTTGTATTTTTTTCAAATCTGGTCCCTAAAGGTATTCCCAATTGTGATGTTTTGCACTGCATAAATACTGGGTATTTTGTACATTGTTTGTAATATAGTTTGTAACGACTATCAAAGTATCGTACAACTTTATATTAGTAAAATTAATTACTATTGAAAACTAGTAGCTCACGTGAAGATGGAATCAACAAATATAAAATTAAGTGTTAAAATGTTTTGTTTTTATACTAAATTGTGAAACATTAACATTTCCTCTGTTCCTCAGGACTGTCTGCATCGCCAGAAAATATTTGGTTTTTACAAAAGTGTGATTTTATAAATACTGTACAATATTGTTTTAAACATATTACATATATTTATGTGGATTTATACCCATGGTTTTAAACATGTTATACATACGTTTAAACAAAATTTTATGTTTATTTTGTTAAAAATATTTGAAATGAACTTTAACTTGAACTAAAAACGGCCAAGACATTTATATAGCAGTATAAGAGTTAATAAAAAAAAAAAATATGTATGTCTTGAAACATATTAGCGAAATACTAAAAAACTAAGTGGATTTTTAACACTAACCACGATATTTTGTTTAACTGTTAAAAGTAAAATACTTTAAAAATAATTAAAAATAAAAATCTAATTAAACTTACTTTGTTATTATAAAGGGAATAAGATGACCGAGATGCATTGCATCTGACGAAGGACCTCGACCTGTATACAGATAAAAAGGTTTTCCTTGTTCCTTAAAATTGAGGATTGAATGCATATCGCGATGAGAAAAGAAAATACCTCTTCGTATAAAGTGGTGAACTGGTACCTTAATTTCTTTCTCCCATCGGGAAATAAGTTCTGAGTCTATTTTAGAGCTGCCAAACCTTACTGTAAATCAAGAATATCATCAAATTATGACAACCGAAAGTCTTAACTATCAGAATACTGTCCTATAAAAGTAATAATACACAAATTTTACAAATTTGCAACTTGTTTACAAAACTTATCATTACGCCAAATTTTAAATCTCTATCTTATATAACAAATTTCTAAAACTTTGAATGTAGCATGCATCGCTTTAGGCTGAAATTTAAACCCAGCCCACCAATAATGGCTGATTTACCCACTTGTCGCACCACTCCATTTTCAACTTTCTTGAGAATTATCACAGACATTTTGGCACCAAGGCCAACCACTTTGAAAATTCTAAAATTTTTACCATTTATCATTGGTATTTGTGAAGTGGTTGGCTGTTATTCTGTCAATTTCTGCTTATTGATATGCAGTCATATACCTACCCTTTACGATGGACTCATTAACTTGTCTAAGAGTTTCTACTGTTTGTATGTCTAGCTAACAGCTTGTATACTCATAGTATAGGTTAATTTATTTCAAATCAGAAAATGGTTTAAAATATCTTATATTAGAATGTAAGTTAGCAAGTAAAATCCATTCATTCATTATCCAACGCCCGTCTGTGGCAGTTGGGCCATTTGACGCCGAGCCTCCCAGTACCGAGCAGTGATGTCGTAAAGAGCATGGTTGAGTTTTGGGCAGGTGAGCAGGTGACTTGCCACCATAATTTCTGTGGAACAGAGTGGACACACGTCCGATTCGGCTATGCCAAGCCGGTGTAGGTGAGCCTGCAGATAGTCGTGACCGGTTTCCAGGCGGAACCTTGCAACAGCTTCACTTCTCTCCAGATGACCAGGTATGTGGCCTGGGATCGCTAAGTTTGCCCATATTTCGCAAGTATAATAGTTGATTGTTATAAATGCAATGGAAAAATGTATAAATAACAACATAATGTAAAGGTACTCTTGATAAATGGGAAATGAGTTTCAAAATTCATCAAAGGACTATATCAGTTTTTGAAATATTTGAAATATTTAGTAGAACATGTTTTGGAGAAATATGCATCTGACAATAAGGAGATTTAAAACTTACTCCACTCTTCTACGAGAACATCTAACACCAACTGTCAGGCCTACAAGTTGTCTGGCACTTTTCTCTCCTTCCACTCCACATTTTGGTACTAGATAACTAGTGTTAGGTCTACTAAGTTGTCACTCTATAGAACCATAGGAAACTGCATTTTAACCACTAAGAAATTGTCTACTCCCTTTGCTCTCACCAAAGCCACCTTTGATCTTTGACATCCCACCTGACTCCAATGAAGGCCTCACTTTCTCATTCATAGCTACTTCTTGATTTACCATCTTCTACAAGCAGTATCAGATGACACACCAATGATGAGATTATATGTTTTTGTACCTGACTGGAAAAATCAAATTTTTTTCTTGTATCACTTTTTTTTAACTAAAAGGTATGTATATAAGATATGATCAAGAATATAATTGGGATAAGGTGATATTGGCAAATATGCAGTTAAGGGAAGTAATAACACGTGTAAGAAAACATTCCGCCATACTACATCTGCTTCTGCAGAGTAATATCTTTTGCCAGCCGACATTAAACATACACTTACACAAAAAACAAAAGATATAGCTTTTTCAAATGTTTTTATACAATAGTAGTTTTGGGGGGGGATGAATGAATAAACACTAGCCTATCAAAACAGAAGTAAAATGTATGGAAAAAATAGAGATCACATTATGTAGCCAGTAAAAGTTATGAAATAGTACAGCATGTTATCATTTGCTACTGTGTGCAGAACGAAAATACTACCTACTAAAATTTGATACAAAAATAACCTTCAATAGCAACTAAAAGACAAATATCAATATCGTTTTAGAACATGCTACGGAATGTCTTCACACCCAAGCGGAAATAGTTATCAAATCTCTATAACTACCGTGAGATTAAATTAGAATTAGCTTAAATGAAAGATACTGGAAGAATTAAATCAGGAAAATGCATGACTTGAAATGGTATTTCAGGAAAAAAATTTAAATATTTAAAATGTCATCCTTTTAAAAACTATTTGTAATTTTGGTAACTGTTTAGATTCCTATTTTAACTACTTGTAAAATGCTTGACTTCAAAATATTTCACTAATACGATCATTTTAGACACTTACAAAATATAAACAATATTATAGGTTAGGTTCGTTTTTTTCAATTAAGTATCAATTGTGTAGCATCACTGAAGATGATGACATATTGTCACTGAAACGCGTCTGATAATAAATTTTTTATAGTTAAACATCGTGGCCTATTTATTCTTTCGTTTACTTACAAATTAGTTTGTCATAGTCAATCCCAGTTTGAGATTTACTAGTAACATTCCAGGGATCAACTATATCATCCACTGCATTTTCATCCATTTCTTTTAAATGAACATCATTTAAACACTCTGACAATTTATTGGTCATTCTAATACTAATATAATACAAAATATTGTAATCTGTCAACACACCACGTCAGATTAGATCTAACCTTAAAATTAAAATATTAACAAATAACCTCAAAACCAAAAAAGTCTAGGCTTCTATGCCCATTCTCATATATATTCACAGATTACAAGACACAGATTAAAAAGGTTTTAATTTTGAAACAATAAATTCAGGTCATCTTGTATCTGGATATTATTATTATTAATTATTTAATATAATAATTAAATTTACCACTAGCTTTTAAAGTTTCGAGTTCAATGAATCACATAATTTTCGTCCAACTTCATATAATACCTCACCCAGACTTCTATTTTGTTGAGTATAACGCTTGTTTGCAAAAATTTGAGAACAAAGAATGCATATATATATATATATATATATATATATATATATATATATATATATATATATGTGTGTGTGTGTGTGTGTGTGTGTGTGTGTGAGTGAGTGTGTGTCTATACTGATACGTATTCCCTGAAAAATGGAGAAATATGATGAATAGTTATTATCCAGAGTTCAGTTGTGCATTTTGTAGTGAATAATTTTGAAGTTCCGAAGTTTCACTAGAATCACATATAGGCGCGTATCCAGCGACTTGCTTTGGGGGGCGATCGATGCATTATACATAAATATATATATATATATATATATATATATATATAATGTGTGTGTGTGTGTGTGTGTGTGTGCGCGCGCGCGCGCGCGTGCGTGTATGTAGAAACATAGAACAGAAACCTACATAGAACAGATTTTTACGCTTGCGTTAGAATCGGTAACGTGATAAAGATTCGTAGCAAATTAGACATTTTAATAAATAATTATTCCAGTTTCGATATCACTTATGGCTAGAGAATATTATTAATTTCATAATAACCTATTATTATAAAAATGGTTTATTAATTAATATAAGTAGTTATTCTTCCAACACGAACAATTCCGGACTCAACTGCGAATATTACGCTTGCAAAATTACGTATTGAAAATCATATGTTCGAGATTAAGCTTCACTACCGCTATCTGTTGTTAAAACGTTTAGACGTTTACAAGCGTATGCCGAGGGAACGCGTCACATTTTCAAATTAAAAATTAAAATTTTATTTTTAATTTACAATAAAAGACGAATTAACTTAAGTAAAAGTCTAATTTAATAGAAAGTCCGAATTTAATAATATATTGTCGATTTTTAACCCAAAGTTCTTGAGGGTTCATGGAGCGATCGCCCCATCGCCCCCCCCCCTTGGATACGTGCCTGACATCTAGCATTTACATGATAAACCCAATAACAGTTGAAGTGCGAACAACGCATCCGTTGTTTACTGTTCCTAGAGTTTCGCTCTTCTACTGTTGTTGAGTTCACCTCGTCAATGCTGGATGAGATTCTAGCGAAACTTCGGAACTGCGAATTTATGGACTGCAGAAGGAACGGATGTACTCCAGATAGTAACTATTCATCATATTTTTCCATCCGTGAAGGAATACGTATCAGCATATATATATATATATATATATATATATATATATATATATATATATATATATTCAAGTAGCAGACTAGGTTTCGTAATGAAACGATGGTTTTGAAACACGTCGGCAAGTTAGTTGATAGTTTTCCCTTAGTTATTCAAATAATTATTTATGTTAACCACTTAAACAATAGTTTATGACTATCCGAACTTTAAATTTAGTAAAGTTTTAATAAATTCGGATAAGTCATAAACTATTGTTTAAGTGATTAATAAGATTCACCGAACGTAATGGACTTCAAAATTCAAGAATTATTTATGATTCAATTAATTGAATACAGATTATTACTATAACCAACTTTATTTACCATTTGTTATGACGTCAAATCATTATTGCTTTTTGATTGATAACATAATATTGGTTAAATAAAAGGGAATTATTACTTAAAATTAGAACATTGTAATATTAGGCTAGTGCATTGTATTATGCTTTGAGTCATACTATTTAATAATGCAGTAACCTAGTGCGAAATGCGTCTGCTAAAGAAAACAGTAAATAGTGATTTTTTATGTCACGTTGATAACAAAAGTGTAAATATAAGAAAAACCTCAAAATGTACAACTCAAAAACTGTAAGATTCATTTATTCATCAAAGAATATAAATCAATTATTACTACATAATTTACATAACTATCTATGCATAGGTCACATTTCATTATTTTTTCAATAATTTTCATTAGATAATATTTAATGACATCTACTTAATAGGATATAATTCTAGTCATTCCCATTAATAGATAACAGGGAAAAACCTATTAATCGATCTCTTAGATTCGATATCTCCATAGATCCCAGAACAGATATTGAGAGTAATCTGTTATTGGTGACAGAAATGAATGTCAATTGTCAATATCAGTTAGTTTACTGAGAGGTTAAGGTAAATACTTGGGTTTGATATTTTTTTACTGATTGCCATATAATAACAATTTTTTTAATGGGGTCTTCAAATGGTTACGTGCCTAATACTCAAGCACAATTGGAATATATTGTTCAATGGTTCCATGAGTGGAGTGAAATGCAAAGGAGTGATTTTTTACCAATTTTGGCTCAAAGGTTCGGCAGTAAAGGTTATGTTAATGGCTTACTTCCTGGTTTAGAAGCATTAAATAGCTTAGAAGATCGACCTCCAAGTTTATTTCAGTGTAGAGTCAAATTGTTTCGTGAATGGTCTGACAATTGGGGGCAGACTGAGAAGGATCAGCTCTTAAATCATATTAAGGCCATGGATCCAGAATTTGTACTTAAGTATGAAGAAGAACTGCAATCTGAATCAAAAAACGTTCAGATAAATTCATCTGAAGTAAATAATGAAGTAGGTAGAGAAGAAATTGAAGAGGATGTTATTTAAAACTACAAATCATATTAAGGGATCAGTTTTAGAGAGGTATTTAAGGAAGAAATTTCACTTGTAAAGGACAGGATTGTTCCTATTTAAAAATATGTGTTAATAATAATATAAAATTTTCTTATGTTACTTATATTTAATATAATTATATCTATATCTGTTTAGTTTATGGTTTTAATGGGATTCCCTAATTTTGTCTTTGTTTTAATGAATTGTTATAATTCTTACTAAATACTTTATTGGTTTAGTAGCTCAAGTTCAATATAAAAACCAACAATAAGATAAATTTTGTACAAAAGGCCACAACCTTAGATGGTATGCTTTTCATACATCTTACAGATATTTATTCTAAAGAAGAATAAATTTGTTTTAGGTAGTACTTGACTAAATGAGGGTCCACTCTTATTTCACATATGGTACTAAAATATAGAATATTTTATAGCAGAAATTTTATATTTATATTCAGAATATATATTCTGAACAAAATGTAGTGATTTTATTAAATTTGTTATGTGTATTGTAAAAGGCAAATTAGGTAGCTTGAGATTAGTTTCTTTAGGCCTATAATTTGGTAGAAATGCATCAGAGACCATGAATAATTATAAAAATTTTGGAATTATAGTATTGGAATACACCTCAATTTATCAGCTCACACTTAACTGTATAAGTGAGAAGTCTTTCAGTGAAATAGTACTATATTTTACTATGTTGCTACAAGTATTCAGTTAGGATAGATTTGATTGTAAAAAATAATAGCTCGACTAATAATATACTGCAGTTAATAAAGAATTTAATATGTAGAAACACAATGTAACTAGAAATGAAGATGATACGAACTTTCCAAATTAGTTACACATCCTAACCTGATGATTCACACAAAATTTTTATAATGCTCTGAAGTAAGTCAAAATTTAGGGGGCCATAATAATTGATGGTGATGAACTAATGGTTTATTTGACATCCAAAGCTTTGTGTAACCAATTTTATCATAAGTGGCCCAGTTGTATCTGTAGTTTAATATACCTATATAATAATGTGTAATATAGTGCTTGGGTTTATTTAGAAAGAGTAAGTTTACACAGAATTGGGCATAAACTAGCTCGTCAATTCTATCCATGGGTGAGTTCAAAGTGAAAACAAAAATAATCAAAATTGAATTTAATTTGTTAAATTATTGTAGAGTAAAGTAATGTTTTGTTTTATAAAGAAACATTTACTTCTATTCAGTTTAGCATGTGTTGATTCATTTAGGCTATGTCGAATGTTTTTCAAGTTTCGAATAGTATTTATGGTTTCTGACACTTTTCTGCCAAATGAAATCCTTACAGAAACTAAACCTATCGTATATAATTTACCTTCACAGGTCATAGCGAATTTTGGTAAAAACATAGTCTTAATGACGTCGCTTAAAATTAAAAAAAAAAAATTTCTCGGTTCAATATGTAGTACACAAATATCAACTTTTTTTTTCTGCAGAAAATATGGAAAGTTTCTTTTTTCATGTTTAAATGTTAGTCTGTAATGGCATGTAGCCTTATAGCGTGAATCGAGCTTATAGCTATAGCACACTGCATTTCTAGATTTGGTTGTAATTTTGGTATTTATTTACCGTGCCCATGTGTACAATTTTAGCAAAAAAAATTATGCTGACCGATGCAGAAAGTCATCAGTGATATGAAACAAATTAATATAACTCTCGCTCACGCCCCAAACATTTTGTAAATTGTAATACCCCCATATGTGGTGCTAATAGTGCTAGTAAATAGCACATTGCCCACCCTCATTACAATGCTTATAAAACAAATCAAAAACCTGTTCTGCAGCTATATTGGTAATTATTGTTTGTTATTGCCATGGAAGGTTAATTTTATATACCTATGAAACATCCAGTCAAGATAGATTTGGTTATAATTATATATGTTTAACCAAATGTACACTTGTAAGGGTAGAATAGAGAACACGTGACGTCACCTGGCAAAAAGTATTACTCCGAGGAAGTAGACATCTAATTAGGTAATGTAATGTATAAAATTACAACCAAATCTAACCTGACTGGGCACTTTTTAAGTAAATTTTTAATATAGGTATATAATAATTTATAAAATTACAACCAAATCTATCCTAACTGGAGACTTTATAGCTATATTTAAATATACTTATACGTAGTACGGCGTCCCTTCTTGCTCTGGGAAATAAATATCATTTTATCAAATTAAAATTGGGTAAAATATTTAGTGCAGAGTAGTCAGAAGTACTAAGTTCGCGTATCAACGGCGTGGTAACTACGTATACGTATATTTATAAATATACCGATAAAGTCTCGAGTTAGGATAGATTTGGTTGTAATTTTATATATGACTATATACCGTTATTAAAAAGATACCTGTAGAGTGTCCAGTAAGGATAGTATTGGTTGTAATTTTATACAACATTATTAATTAGTCGTCTACTCCCGTGGAGTAATACTTTTTGCCTTGTTACATCATGTGATCTATATTCTAGGCTTACATTTGTACATTTGGTTGAATGTATAAAATTATAACCAAATCTATCCTGACTGGAAACTTCGTAGGTATATTTTAATATAAGTAATATAGGTAGGTAGTAACGTCAATAAGACTCGTTTACGCTATACATGCCTATACAGACTAACATTTAAAATGTGAAAAAAGTAACTTTCCGTATTTAACGCAGGAAAAAGTAGATAAAACGAGTAATGCTAACGCTCCTCAAAAAAACCAACACTATTAAGACTATATTTTCACCCACATTTTATAAAATCACTAGATTTTATTATTAT
The DNA here is from genome assembly GCA_036971475.1 of Prosapia bicincta. NCBI lineage: Eukaryota > Metazoa > Arthropoda > Insecta > Hemiptera > Cercopidae > Prosapia > Prosapia bicincta. The sequence continues at coordinate 51,799,863 of JBAIZL010000004.1, forward strand.
TCATTGTTTCTAGCACTTGAAAATCACTTGATTCTTAATCAGAATGTAATTTTAAGTATCATAGAAAGAAAGAAAAATTGGAGTGAACTTGCATTTGGTTAAGTCTTAACTTATTTTATTTGATTATTGGTAAAAATATTGAGTAAATTTGTTAACCTATATTTGTCATATTTTTAGTAGGCAATACTTCAATAGAATTAAAATTAAAAACTGATTTTGTCTCAAGGTAGTAGGAAATTATTTGCTTATCTTCCCCAGTGCTATCATTATGTTTTATCTAATCCTTTATCTGTGACAGCCCTGCATGTTATGCTGAGCCTTCGTCTCTTCTCAATTTATTCCTTATTTCAATTTGACTACCAGTGTCTTTAAAAATGAAAAGCACTTGCTTATTTTCAATACAAACGAACATTCCTAATATCTTAAATTTTGTAGTCCTTTACATTTGAGTCTAATTATTTTAAAACATACACTCACTTAAAAAATACTCATATAGTAAATGAAATATTAAGGTTAGATCTGTGATATAATTATGAAAGACATAATATTAGAAATAAGTAGGTGTTGTACTACAGTTGTTAGTTATATTTTTTTCACAAGTACAGTAATATGAATCTAAAGAATTCTGTGGTATTTCTTTAATCTTATTTTATGAAATTATTTCTACAAAGGACCTTTAATTTGATATTATAAAGCTATTATTTTCATTAATGAGAGGTTTGACTGATTGATTAAAGTAATTCCATTGTAGTACTGAAATATACAATTTTAAATTGTTAATTTTTTTAAATCTTGTGTATTGTTTGTATTCTGTAGTTTGTGTTTTTATAAACTGTAAATTACTACTAGCTTGTATGTTATATACAATGGCATTCGATAATTAAACAAATGCATCAAAAATATTTTTTAAATTATTTAATTTTTGTCTGTTTTTAATGCTCATCACCTTTACATATCTTGTTAAGAACCCCTTAGTGTCGAATTTTGTACTTTATACTAAATATCTGTTTTGTAATATTTTCTTTACCTTATTATTTCAATCAAACTTGACTTAAACTGGCTATAAGTTCTTTCATCATGTTAGGTCAGGGATGTAAGAAAAATTAGCTGCCAACTACTTTACTTCACCTTATTGAATTACTCTTGTATAAGCTGTTTAGGAGGTTAAGACTTATTGGTCAACTAGGAAACTGATCAAAAATATCTTGTTAGGTAATACTACAGATAACCTTTCTATGCTTTAATCTAGATATAATTATTATTTTTGAAATTAACTCCATTTATGTAACCTAACAGAAATATTGCTAGTAAAACCCAATTGCTAAAAATTACAATTACATGAACGTAAAATTATTTTTATTGGAATTGTTTTGAATTTAAATGTTTTAATATCACTATTTCACCATATTAAACAAGTATAAAACTTGTATCCCTTTAAAAGGACTTGAATCTATTTAAGTTGCTCTACAAGTTTTTAAAATATTTATGAAAACAAATTTCATTAAAAAAATTAGTTAAATACTCAAGATTTAATACACATATCTAATCCTTACAAAAAGTTGTTTGATGTAATCATCTTGAAAATAACCCACCCCTTCCACAGTCATAAATCCAACCCGACAACCTTTGTACCTAACACGTATGCCGTCAGTAGAGGCTTTGCTTCATGAAAGGAACGATTGTTTCGAAACACGTCAGCAAATAAGCCCTATGTATTCACTTCGTTGAGTATTTTTTAATTATAGTATTACAAAAAGGTTTAAGCATTAGCTCACATCATAGTTCTGATTTTATTATAAACTAAAGCCGTTTTGTTAAACACTAAGAACATATTGAATGAAACTTGTAATTGTTTATTTGGGTAAATAAAATGAACAATTTTTCCTTTTAATTTTAAAGTTTAAATGTGGAATGTTTTGAAATAAATGAGATGTCAGGGTAATACATGTAAAGCAATCGTAGCTTATTAGTTTTTATCTACCCTTTTATAAAGTAGGTTGTATTTGACTGAGGTTGTTACTATATGCATAGGCTATTAAAAGTAGTTATTTTGTTGTGTATCTTGAGTGTTTTGATTTATAACTACTTTTATAATTTAAATAATTGACCAACACCACCGACTTACTGGTTTTTTTTCAATACAGTTATTTAGCACTAGTTCAATCCATTCTTCAGTGATACTACATATTGGATTGAACAATACCCTACACAAGAGCTGCCAGCCAATCAGTAAAGTTTGTGTCTTACGGGTCTTAACAATGCACCAGTGAGAATTGCATCTGATGATAAAAATCAGTTAGTGGTGTTAGTTAGGTATTTAAATTTTAAGAAATAGTAATAAATAAAAGTAGGTTAGATTAGTGTAGTATAGGGTTAAGCACAAATATTGTTTATATAATTTATTATTTATAATCAATTTATTTCTAAATGTACATTGTTTACATTCCAGATTGTATCCTTTTTGTTTTGTGAATGTTTATTTTTAAAGAACATTAAGGTGCAAGTCGCTCTATTATTTTAAAGGTCGGGTTATTATTTTAAAAAATTGATATTTGTATAAAAGTAATTGAAATACAGGTACTGATTTTTAATTTTTGTTTTAATCCTTTTATTTCCAATATAACCTTTATTTTTGTCATCTGCATTACTTGGGTAGGTAAATAGGTATTAATGAAAATTACACTATTAGATACTAATTTGATAAATTCAAGACTGTAGTTTAAAAATTTTTTAAAGTTTAAACTTTAAAACACTTTATGATATCAATAATAATAATTTAAAAAATGTGTCTGAAGAAACTCAAAGTTTACCTGAAAAATAAACATAAACTAGCAGCTGAAGTTAAAAATGTAATAAAAATATAAAATGAAGTGTTGTTTACTAAAATCATGTAGTCGTTTAAGCTTTAGGTTGATAAATAAAGCTAGCTTTAAACTCTACTTTGGTTCAAGATGAAACAAAATGTGCCTGAAAATAAAAGTTGAAAATCTCTATTTATAACACAATGTTTTTTATTTTTAATCATGTTTACAATGGCAGACATTATGTTTGATGTGCGAATCAGGTACAACTAATAATTTAAACACACTATGATATCGTCATCAGATCTACTAAACATAAGTAAACAGTTAAAAGTACTAACAATAGTTCACCAATAAAGATAACTACACTTAAAATTCTTAAAATTATAAAACATTACAAAAATGCCTAAACTGAGTAACGGTAAACATTTTTTAAATTACAGTCTATTATATATTTAATTGTAACAAATACATGAAATAAACCCTAACCACTACTACAGTTAAAATCATTTACAAGTTAGAAATTATATACATGCAGTCTTTGTATGTTATCCCTCTGAGGATGGGTACTTTGTAGCTGAAATGTACATAAGGGTAAAATGAAGAAAGTTTGTGGTTAAGAGGTTTTTGTGTATTTATTATTAAATTCAACCACAGTATATTCCTAATAAATAGTAACATTTACCCTTATATAATGCTTAAATTTATAAATACCAAATTTAATATACCCACATTAAAATGCAGCAACAAAAGACAGACACCTTCCACCAATATATAAACAAATTACACAATAACATAAGCATCACACTGGAAAGAACAGAACAGAATCAAAATTCTAGATCTCATAATAACAAATCAAAACAACACACTTAAATATGCAGAGAACCCGCTACCACTAAAAGAATTATACACAATACATCCAATCACCTCATACAACAAAACCACGCCTTTCACTCCATGATAAACTTACTAACAACAAACAATGAAGATAAAATAAATCAACAACACAATAAAATACTAGCCTATAGAAATAGATAAAAACACTCCCTGATAGATAACATAATTTACAAATAACAACACATATAACATAACTAAAAGCAACAATAACATGCAGATAAAAAAATACATAACATTAACATATCACGACAACACATATCAAAAAATAGTCTCATTCCGCAAACTCAAATACAAAGTAGTCTTTAAATTATGAAATATAACTAAAAATCACCTATATAGTACAAAAACACTAGAACAAACAAGAAATGGCACGAGTATATAAGACCACATGCAACGACCGCCCCAGCTTTTACAAAGTCAATCAGGGAGAAACTTCACCACACAATACAAAGATCATAAAAGACTCAAACCTTAATCATATGGAGCACAACCCAAATCAAACTTCACCATTCACATACAGAACACACTATAGATATATACCTATATACACACTAATCTAAAAGTCCTTCAGTTCATCATAAAAACAAAAAACTAAACAACAGAAAATTATGAGATATACACACACCACAAAAACATCCACAATACATTCTAAATGACAAAACACACTCGATCTAATGTTGTATTTGAAGACATAATTAAATAGTTACTCAATGAACAATAACACACCTGAGCAACAGTCTTGTATTTGACTCATAGCATTGAATAATGCACTGATCTAGGGTGAAACGTGTCTGCTGAAAAATATCAGTAGTGGTTTTTTTCCAAGTGATACCAATAGTAGTAATTAAAATGAATTTATGATAGTAACATTTGTCAATATGTATCAACATATTTTATTTTGAACAGGATTTAAGTGCTGTTTCAATGAGGACTGACTGCCAGCACACTCTACAAAGGAACCTTCTATACCGTGAAGTTAGAATAAGACCTTTAATTACGGTTTCCTCTATAAAAATCTATAAAATAAAATGACTAAATTTACAAGGAAAACAAAACAAAACAGTACTAAAAATGGCTTATTTTGACTTCAGACTAGTTGAACCTCTATATAACGAACCTCCAGATAACCCCAGATGCCATGAGTTAGTCGTGCTGTGAAAAAATGTCAAAAAGAAAGTGTTTAAGTGTAGCAGAAAAAGTGAGTGTTTTACGAGAGGTTGATGAAGGTGTAAAAAAGTTGGATGTTGCGAAAAAATTCGGTATACGTCAGAGTTTGCTATCCACTATTCTAAAAAATCGAAATCAAATTCTAAAACAAAGTGTTTGTTATGATTTGCAAAGAAAGAAAATGAAACTTTGTATATTCGACAATGTGGATAACGCGATGATTAAATGGGTTACGGTAATGCGCGAGAAAAATCTTCCATTGTCAGGAAATCTTATTAAAGAAAAGGCTTTGGAATTTGCAGTATCATTAGGACACAGTGGCTTTAATGCAAGTAACGGTTGGATAGAAAAATTCAAAATACGCCATAACATTGTTCAAAAAGTCATTTAAGTTTGTGTTGTTTGAAATTGAATTGTGTATATAAAAATAAAATACTGATAGATTGTGTGTATTCAAATAAAATCAGTATAGGCAGTTAATAAATGTAACACGGTTAATAAATAATACAGTTACTAAATTATGGCCTACTGAGTTTGTTTCGACTAAATTCCACTACGTTCAAGTCATGCTTCCTGAAAATGAATTGGTGAGTGTACTTATTTACCAGTAAGTTTTTATAAGCATTAGATAACTTATCATAATAGCCTATACAGAGTAGACCCTATGAAAAATATTGAATATGGATATCTAATACAATGAAGAAACATTCTGAAAACATCAATAAAACATTTTTAACCACTTGAATTTCAAATAAATTTAGACATAAAATATTATCCTATATAACATTGGCCTATTACACTAACTACGCTCACGATATTATACTGTATACATATCACGTAGTGCGGTATGCGTAATGCGGTAAGATCAGTAAGATGGGTGGGTTCTTGACAACACAACCTCTCTATAACGAATATCTCTCTACAACGAATTTTTTCTCTGGATAATCAACTTTGTTTTACAGAGGTTCGACTGTATTTAGTAATATTTTGGAGTGTACTTAAAAATAATACATTGTTATTCAATAAATTTATGACAGCAGGAAATGACAAACACTATATTTCAGTTAAACACAAATAAACAGTCCCTTGTTCAAGTTTATGCATAGCAACAAAGAATATACTGTTGTTACATAAATCTATAAATTTACGTAGTAGAATATTTTCATCTTAAAAAAATATTAAGGATGAAAATAAAGTAAAAAAATTGCCTAGCAACAAAAATTACATAAAATGTCTTTTCAGATTCAAAATTTTTCAAATGTGTGAATTTTCTCATGGAATTTATTACAAAATGCAAACACAAAAACGTAGGTGATATTTTGTAAGAAACAAACACTATACTGCATTTCGAATCACTTATGAATATTTTCATAATGATATATCAGGATTTTCTAATTTTGGCAGTTAAACCTTATCTTGATAGAAATTATATTTTCTGAGGGTAAAGTTATATAATGAAAGCTTTGCAAAGATCAAATCTGAAAGTTACATTTTATACTAAAAGTATTTCCTTTTTTTACATCGCCATTGCATTAAAAGGTTTTTGTGAAGGGTAATTAAGTTGTTGATAAGTCACTGAAATATAGTTGTTTATTACAAATACGATGTTTTGACAACTGGTGGGTTGTGCTTATCAAGTTTAAAAATATTTGCATAATATTTATGGTTTGCTTTAAAACAGAATAGGATTCTACGTAGGCAAAATCGACCAGATGGAGGGGGGGGGGTTACAGCTGTCTGAGCTATAAGAAATTCACAAATTGCTGCGGGGTGAGCCTTGTTGCCAATTCGACGTTAAACTTCTGTTTGTTGCTCAGTGACATAACTGCGGTGGAGTGATTTACTAGTGCTGTTGCTTCGTTCTGCAATTTCAGTCGCTGGCAGGGGCGGGTTGACTCTCAATGCGTTTGAACTGAAAAGATCGCATCCCTACCCTGCCACAGACCCATTCCTATTCTACTTTGAATCAAAGTATAAAAAAGAACATCTCTTAAATTGATACATTTTTAAAAAGTACAATAACGTGTATATTACTTTAGTTAATTAGAGCTTAGCTACTGAGAACTATTCACAACTGTAAAAAGCAAAATATTAAACTCAACATCTCACAAAAAATTAGTTTTTAATAGACAAATACACTAGTTCACCACAGACTAGTTTCGGCGATGATCCTCCTTCCTCAGTGCTTGGTTTCAAACTAAACTCAGTTTACTTTACAAAATAAACTTAATTGAAGAATATTAATAATAGTATGAATTGAAAAATTTACATGATCGTTATTAGAGAAGAAGATAAATTAAATGACCTATTAGTAAAGCAAACTATAATAAATTTAAATACAGTAATTAAAAAACTAGCAAATAAATGCTGTATACAAAATACAATTATAGATGGTGAAAACAATAATTGATAGAATAATATCAAATAAAATATTTTAAAAGATTCTTTTACTAAAAAACTTCTGACCCAAAATTAAGATAGATGTATTTTAGTCTCTGTTTCAATAACAACCAAATAAAACAACAAACCAAATCAAAACAAATGTCAAACAGTTAGAAAGTAATTCCAAACACACACACATGTTATCTCACCATGATTTGGGGGCTTTCTCTCCTTATATCAACTTGGTTATAATTTCATATCAATGGTTTTTAACGTTTGCATGACTGTTTTATAGGACCAAACTTTAGTGAATGTTTTCCTTTAACATTTAAGCTTGAATATAAGAATATTTTTTAGAGCATTGACTGTGATTGATGATAATATGTCATGGCGAGTCGAGCACTGCGAGTTTTGTAAAGCCTCCCAAACTGAGCCTATAAATGAAGCATTATGCTTATTGAAGTTTGTAACCATTACATAAAATGAGACCTCAAAATTTTCCTGGTTATTTCTACCTTTTTAAATTTCGTTTTGGTTGATTGCCATAAAGGAAAGTTGAGCTGTGAATTTATATATAAAACATTTTTTGGCTGAGGTAGGAGATTGACAGACTTACCTTGGCAATAGTTAGGACTGTTCTCTGAAAATAGAGACACATGAACACTAAAATAAAGATATATCTCGGACACACTGTGTTCTTTATCAATCGAATGTAGTACTGTAGGTGTACCAATAAATATGGTTAGGTGAAGGGTGAGAAGGGGTTTCTATAGGCAATAAATAAGGGCACATCTCAGTTTGCTGTGGTAAGGCATATCTCATTAAACTGTAGAGGGACATCTTATTACAATGTGGAGGTAGGGCACTGGGGATCTATGTTAGTGAGTACTGGGGATCAGTGAGTTATCTACATCACTGATCTAATATTATTAAATTAATTTAAATTAAATTTTACATGGATCACACCCTAAATGGGATTTTTCATCAATCCTATACTTATGTAATAAAAGTGGTATTTTTATAAAACAAATTTTTAAAATGAGCATTAATATTAGTTGATTCCATCTTCATGTGAGCAACTAGTTTTCACTAAAACACTTGTAAATATTTCAAATAAACTCACACACACTTTTCGACATCATAACTCCTAATACTCACCAAATACTTCTGCACCCCCACCATAATATCCCACCCCACCCTATCCTACAAAAACTTTGAGATCAGTTACGGTCCGAGTTGACAGTAGGACATATCTCCCTAAACCGCTGTCCTCAACAAATATTAGTAAGTGCTACTTTTGGCAAGTTGTAAAATATTTACAAGTGATTTAGTGAGTATTAATGTTGTCTGATACACTGTACATAATGTATCACAATTCATATTGTAAAATAAAATGAAATTATATATTTATATTTAGGTTTACATTTTCTAGTAAATTTATTTTTTTATGGAACAGATGATAGTGAAGAAAATTGTTATGCTGATTTCTCCTATTCTGTTTACAATAAGAGGAATATAAAAGAAAGTGATTACAATATCAATGGCGTATCTGCTCTTGCCATTAATGATTCCGTTCACTGTTGTGGTATGTATAGAATGTTTTAGCTAAGTAAATAGTTTCATATACAATAAACTCTCTATAATTCAGCCCTTCGTACCTCTGGCCCTTCGAGTAATCTGGCATTTTCTTCAAGGAATGTAGATGTAAACATAATCAACATGTTATAACGTGCATATTTTTCACTTCATGTCGATGTGCATGACTGAGTGACCTCCACTATGTCTGCTTCTATTTGTGTAGCTTGTGATATACAAACGACTTTTAACCATATTTTGTTGCAGTAGGTATGTACAGTGACTGTTATTGAAGTGCAAGTGAACAATGTCTTTACATTGTAACGGGAAACATATTTAAATATTTGTTTCTAGCATTAAAGATTAGGCAACCTTTTATTATAAAGTACAGACCAGTACACTCTTTCTAGTCTTGTCATGTCAAGTACAATACAGGATTATTTCCCTATTTTCTTATTTTTGGGCAATACATGTGTTCAATGTACATATGTTTTTAATTGACCCTCCAGTAATTCGGGGGTATCGCAGCCCTATATCTGTTGGAGAGTTTACTGTACTTAAATTATTTCTGTGCTTGTGAAAGAATGAGATAAATAGCATCTGTTTGGTTTGTATTTCAGAGCATTCAACAATAGATTAAACTAATGTAAAATATATCTATTAGGAAATTTCAGTAAGTTTTTAACCAAAGTTTTTAAAAGATTAGGACTTTTTATAGATTATATGTTTGTAGTAACATTACAAACTTATCAAGCATATGTAATTAAAGTGGATTTATAAAAATCTTACTGAGACAAAATGAATTTGGGCGAATATATAGGCTGTATGAAAAATCACTAAATTCGACTCCCCTTTAGTGGAAAAACAGTCTACTAAGAAAAAAATAATTGAACTATGATAATAATGGCTCCCTATTACACTATTAATATGTTTTATGGTTTTTACTTAGTTCATATGGTATTCAAGAAATATAATGTGGCCTTCAACTGTCCATTATTACCATGGCTTTGAACTTAGGTACTCAATTTTACAGAATAAGTCAAACTGAGGGCCGGAAATGCAACTTTGTAGCTATTGCAAATAGAACCCAGAACCTGAAGTTTCATAGTCAAATGCCGTATCCAGCTGACCTGTTTACCACTATAATTTGATAATGCTTAGTTGAAATTAAAACCTGAATTGTTTATTTGATTGAACAATTTAACATAAAAAAATGAATTAGAACTACATTTTGTTTTTGAAGATTGTATCTGGATATTAAGATATTTTTTCTAATAGTTTTGGAATTAAAAAAAAAATGTAGAATATTTATTGGTATGAATTTCTACTTTAGAGGTTTTTAAAATTGTTTCAATATTGTAAACAAACTGATAAATTTTAATGAATATGAGTTACAAGTTTAAAACATGGAAATTTTTTTATATTAAAAATATACCACAAAAAGCTTATTAAATATATACTAAAAATACATGTATAAAATACCAGAACGCAAAAAGGAACTTAAAACTTGCAGATTTTGTGTTGTACATCTTGAGGTTTTTTTAAAAATTACTGCTATTGGTATCCCTTGGCAAAATAACCACTACTTAGTAACATTTTTCAGCAAACATGTTTCACACTAGGTCAGTGCATTGTTCAGTGCTGTGAGTCACAGACAAGACTGTTGCTCAGGTGTTCATGCTAAAACAATCCTCTTAAGCAACAGTTGTCCAAAACTCACATCATCGAACAATGCACTGACCTAGTGTGAAACGCATCTGCTGAAAAATATCACTAAGTAGTGTTTTTTTGCCAAATGATACCAATAGCTGTAAAGGAATTTAAGCCTAAAATAGTAATACGCTTTTGTAATTTTTAGGCAAAGAATTGTCAATGGAAGCCAACACTTATAATTTTAATAATCCATTAAAACTGTCACATTCAGTTTGTTTTGCACCGAGGCTTGGAACGTCAATGAAGTTAAAACTCTTTATAACAGAAATAAAAATTCAACACATTACTTGCCTGTTGTTAAACCAAGTCCTAAATCAATGCACCTCAATGAGCCAGAGATGTTTCGTAAGAACAACTTAGAAGTAAAATCACGTATAATCCGTATGCACATACTTTCAAGGGATTGTTCAGAATCTGCAATAGCCCTTAAAAAAGCAAAAAAGTTAATAAGTTCATTGCCTTACTTCCAACTTAGCCCTGAACAACCGACCAGCATGATTAATATATCAATCAAAAAGTCCTGTAATAGTCGTAATGACATTTGTATAACAAGGAATAAATCTACAAGCACCACACATCTATCTCAAATATTAGATTTATCTAACAATTTTCAACCACAAGAAAGCAGAGACTTGAATTTTGACAGAAAAGAAGATAGAAGAGTTATTTTTACTAGTGATAGGAATGTTGGCGCTATTAGGAATAAATTATCACACAATAACATACACAATGAACAATTAAACCAGGATAAAAATTCTATAAAATCAATGACAAGTGAATGCGCTCGCAGGCATTATAAACGAAAAAAATATGGATTTTTTTCTAAATTGTTGAAATTTCTGATGTAAAATAATTGTTTTGTTATTATCTATCCTAAAACAATAACAATTAAATAGTGTTGAATAGTATAATTTTTAAAACAAATCCCCATTGTAAACTCTTTTACATTTATTATACAAACACTTGATCTTTGTATATTCTTAAGTATTTCCTAAAATTACTTTTTAAAGCTTTATATTTTCATTCTTAACTCTACAATTGCAGTTGTAAATGTTTTGTCTCTGCAAGTTATATAAAAATCTACTTTAATTATATTCTAAATTTGTGCTAGGTATAATCATTACAAAGTCTCAATATAAATTATATACTGTATTTAAAAAAATTGAAAAATTAAGGTTTGTTTTTTTTGTTTTACATCTTAAGGGTTTTTAAATTACCCCTATTGGTATCACTTGGCTAAAAAACACTACTTACTGATATTTTTCAGCATCACGTTTTCACGTTTCGGAGTAGATCAGTGCACTGTTCAATGCTGTGAGTCTTGTACAAAACTGTTGCTCAGGTAAGTCTGTAGTGTATTGGTGTTCTGTGGTGAGTTATTGTTCATAGAGTAGTTGTTAGTTATGTGTTGAAATATAGTATTAGTTTGCGAGTGCGTTTTATCGTTTAGAATGTATTGTGGATAGACAAGATTTACAAACACCACAAAAACCATCAATACATTCAAAACGACAAAATGCACTCACATTCTAATGCTATATTTGAACACATAATAAACTACTACTATATGAGCAATAACACAACACAACACCAATTCACAACATACACTAATACAACACACCTGAGAAACAGTCTTATCCATGAGTCACAGCATTGAACAATGTACTGATTTATGTGAAACGCATCTGCAAAAAAATAGTAGTAATTAGTTTTTATATTTGTTGATTCCATCTTCACGTGAGTTACTAGTTTTCACTAAACACTTGTAAATATTTATGAACTTGCCTATAGTAGCACTTACTTATATTTGTTGAGGACGGCCATTTCGGGAGAAGTGTCCATTGTCAACTCAGACCTTAACTCAAGAGTGTAATATAAGACCGTAATATAAGTAAGTGCTACTATAGGCAAGTTCATAAATATTTACAAGTGTTTAGTAATTAATTGGTTAATTCATTAAAATTTTCTTGACTTTTTTCAGGTACATTTTCTGAAAGCAATGGATTACAAATTCAATTGTATCTTATTAAATATTTATTTAATCATATAAACATTTAATTAAAAATAAACTAAGGAGATGATGAAATGAGAAAAAGCTAAATGTGTCCAATAATGGAAAAACAGATTTAAGACAATAATTGTATTTACAATGTGAATGATATTTTGATTCCAACAGTTGAGAATTTTGAATGTAGACCAAAGATTCTGATTTAAAGGATAAAAAAACAGTTCATTCAAAATCTGACTACACTAGTTTATTAAAACATACAGACTAGTTTTGATGATGATGTCGCCTTCATCAGTGATTTGTTACTACTAATTGCCAACCACTGATGAAAGTGACATTGTCATTGATACTAGTGCAATGTTTTGATAAACTAGTGTGGGTTAGCAGCTAATCACTATAACATCATCGTCAAAACTAGTCTGTATTTGTTAGTAAGCTAGTGTGTAGTGAGATTTTGAGTGAACTGTTTTAGTTTTTACCGTTGTGCATTGTCCTCACTAGCTGAGCTCAAATTAATTTAAGATATTGGATTCAAAAATAATTGTCTTATTAATTTCTTTTCCAAGAAGGCGACTTCTTTCATTGCCCATTTATCATCCTGCTAATACTGCCAATACTGATCTTAATTTGCTGAACAAATCTTGGATTTAAGTATTGAGTGGCTAGACAATATAGATAAATATGTATGCTTAAATTTTTATTAATTTATTTTTGTATCATGTATTTACAAAAAAGAAATTTGTAACCAAGTTTTCAGTGCAGGTGGTAGCTATAGAGTTCACCATTTAGATTTGTATGTAGAGGAATAGTAGTTCAAGTTGCACCGACTAGACTTTCCCTATGAAATTGAAAGTCACCCTTCACTCCAGTAATGCTGATTGACTGGACTAGAGTTACTGCGTGTGAGCTCAGACTGTATCGTGCCTGATAGTGTTGGAAGAAGCATGGTGCAACTGCACAAATGTGACACCCAGCTGTGTGGCGAGAGTTGTAATAACAAATTATTAAACATTCAAAACACATTAGATCTTGTAATAAAAGGCCTAATCTACTGTAGTACGATTTGTTTGTTCTACCTTACTCTATCTTTAATCTCTTAATTCCTAATTGTATCGAAGCAGATTCCCTCTTTAAAATAACTCCAACTAATAATTAACAGTAATACCTCAAAAAGTTGTCCAATCCAGTCAATTAAATATAAAAATAAAATTTGTTAGTGTTTTACACTTGCCTATAGTAGCACTTTATCTTTTGTTCCATTCTCACCTGAGACCATAACTGACCTCTTGGTTGTTTTAGGTTAGGATGGTACTATAGGCAAGTATAGCATACTAACACATGTACAAGTGTTTTCAGTTAAAAAATAGTGGCTCACGTGAAGATGGAATCAACTAATATAAAAAAATAAGATGTTGAAAACATTGGTAAATTTATTATGCAATGTATTTGAATAAATTAAGTTTTAAAGGCAACTAAGTAGTTTTTGGCCTGACCAAGAGAGGAAGACGTTTCTTCTACAAGACTAATAATTTATTGACTCTACTAGAAATAAAGTTCATCAAAACATTGAAAAAAATAATAATTTTGAATTCACCAGCAGCTTGGAGTACAGGCAATATGAAAATGTTCGTGGTTAATTCATAAAAATGTAAAAGCACACAAAGGAAGATATGTCTCAGTTTCCATGAATTTACTGCTCAATAGAACCTCTAAAACAAGTTCATGTTATGAATTCTAATAAATGCATATTACCTATATCATTATTACTGAATATACTTTTGCTTTTTCTAAAAATACTGACATTAAATCTAACCATTATATGCAGGCAATTATATTAATATATATAGCAAAAAAGGCATACATGATTTTAAATCTTCCAGTTTTAGTGTTATAGATCTTGAGGTGTTTTAAATTCTAATATTGGTACCACTTCGTAAGGAAACTACTACTTATTGGAATTTTCACGTCACACTTTGCACTAGATCAGTACAATGTTCAATGCTTATATATAGGTCAAATAGGTAAAAGCTTTATCACACGATTCAAGGTACACATTAAAGACATAAAAAACTTATAATCCAAATCAAACTTCGCAATTCTCATACGAAACACACATACAGAAATATAAACACTATTTTAAAAGTCCTCAATTACATCATAAAAAGCAACAAACTCAACACAACAGAAAACCAGGAGATATACAAACATTCACAATACATTCTAAACAACAATATGTAGTATATTTGAAAGTAGTATATATGAACAGATAATTAACAACTACTCTATGAACAATAACACACCACAGAACACCAATACACCACAAACTCACACCTAAGCAACAATATTGTATGTGAGTCACAGACGAATGCGAAATGCATCTGCTGAAACATATCAGTAAGTAGTGGTTCTTTGCTAAGTGATACTATTAGTACTATATAGTACCAATATGAATAAAAATTTCGTATGAATATTTTAATTTAATATAAACCAGAAAATAAAATATAATTTTATAGATTTTACACATAACTATATAATTCTAGATAAATAACTATTATAATCTTTTATTAAACATTTTAATAATTGTTTTGAGTAGATGAAGTACTGTAATAATCTTTGCTTTTATAATTAGGGGAATATCCACATGAACAACCAGGAAATATGTGGTTATTGAAAAGGAGCCGCAAAGGAATGGAACTAAACAATCCGTATGCTTTTAAATTAAAACCATCTCTAAGATCAGTGATAGATCGAATTCAAATCTTACCATCTGCAGGATGTTCAGAGTTAGAATATGTGTTATGGAGGAAAAGAATACAGCCTTGTGTACCAGACTCTCGTTTTGCTTCAAAAACTTCGTTAGACGTACAACAAAAAACTACATCCAAGACATATTCTGATGAAGTAAGAAAATGGATTATTCCACAAATAATAACTAATAATTTGAATAAAAGATCCATCGAAGGAGATGACAGCAAAATTATTTACTCATACAATTCTTACCTAAATGGCAATGAAAGTAAAAAATGTTGTCAATACACGGAAATTCCGAAAATTTCTCTAAAAGACTGTTTCTGTTGTGGGTCAAGTAAAGCTAAAGAAACATACAGTGATGTATACATGCCAGCCGTGAGGTCATATACACCCACTTCACCCTCAGTGTATTATGTAACACCACATGGTTCTTTTATTTACTCAACTAGTCAATCTGCTCCTGTTAGTCAAAGAACGGGAAAACTTGAGACAGTGTGCATCGATGAGGTTAAACCAGAAACGTTTTCAAAAAATACATTACCACTTTCTCAACCTGAATACGTTTCACTTCAAATGTCTGAAAAGTCTACACTTCAATCAAATTCGCTTCAGTCAAATAAACCAGTTGCGAGACAGGAAACTGTTGATCTTCAACCACCTAAGAAAAAAGGATTCTGTCAGAGATTTTTTCCATGTTGTTGTGAAGGAGATGATGATGATGATTCAGTCTTTTATAGTCAGAATGCTCCTAGATATGTGTGCAAAGTAGCACCTCCTACACACTCAGGGAGCTCATTGCTGGTAGATGAAGGTAAACAGAACGAACGTCGCCCAAGGTACGTTTGTCATTTAAAGTCAGAAGTATGACATACATATTTATCTATAGTAAATTTTATTTTACAGCTTATAACTGTTTAAATGTAAACTGAAGCTATTTATTAAACACTATCTTATTTTTGTTCTGTGAATAAAACTATTCTGAATTATTTTATTTAATTTGGAATTATGCTGTACAACATTTAATACCTTGATATAACATTACAGTTTAAACATTCATGGAGTACTTTATTACGTCTTTTTACTTTCTTGTAATGCATGGTACTAACATTAATTTTGATAAATATTTTATGCTAAGACTTGCTCGTAATAAATAGTTTATTATATGTAATACAATGAAAAGTATTTTGAGAGATCATAGGCATTGGTGAAATTTGTTTCAAATATGTTTAACATTGACAATTTCATTCAATTAATATAAACACCAAAAAGTGATGACCGATAATGTGTAACTGTTTAAATAATAAATTTATTCTACGTCCTGTTTTATACTCCATTACACTTTTAAAATAATTTTGTAAGAAGAAATGACAAAAAGATATTTAGTCGTATAAGTTAGGTTTTACATAATTCTTTATTTCTATGATTTGAATACTAAACTGCAATCACTAACTTGGCCAGATGTAATTCACAGCAGTTTGAGTGAGTGATAAGGGACATAAACACAATGTAAACAATTTATAGATCACTGCTTTTGTATTGTTGAGTTTTTGCTGTTGCATGCTGTAGACTCTCTTACATTTGTCCATATCTATATTTTAACACATGCCACTGAAGTAGACAATCTTGAAGTTTGAATTTGAGAATAATTTTTCACACTTTTCAACTCAATGGAAGAATATTCTGTCAATATTCTTTAACAGAAATGAATACAGCAACAAAAACCATTTTAAAAGCTTAAAATAAATTCCTTTTTATATAATTTTTATATTTGGTTTGTAGCACTAATGACACCAGTCTACAGTTTGTTTCAGCTGATAACTAGGAAACATTGCAGTTCTGCAACTTAATATTATTGTTGTTTCAGTCCCAAACCATTCTCTCTTAGCTGTACAAATATTTTACATAGGAAATGTTTTTTTAACTTGCAGTTTTGTGTTGTACATTTAAGATTTTTAAAATGATTTCTATTCATATCAAGTGGTAAAAAACCACTACTTAATGGTATTTTTCTGCAGCTGTATTTCACACTAGGTCAGTGCATTATTCAACGCTATGAGTAATGGACAAAACTTTTTAAAAAACTTTATTATTCATTAAAAAAAAGTAATAGCAACAATACTTCAATGTGGGAATATTGTGTGTATATTACACTCGGTAGGTTTACATTTTGTATAAATAAAATGACTATTTTGCAAGTCAAGCATTGTCATTTATTTATTTCATGCAACCTATAAATAAATGAATGACAATACTTGACTCTAATACTTCTACAAAAAATATTTTAAGTAAAAGTCTTGAGGGGATTCAAAATTTAAATGTACAATTCAATGAAGCTTCTGTAGAATTTACTTCAATGAACAGTTCACTTCATAACTATGACCTTCACAGAAGGTACTTACTTTAGATTAAAGTTTCCTGACCATCTAAATTTATAAAATCAGCTACTTATTCTTTAACAGCTGGTTTACTTTATTATTATATTAGCAAAATCTAGTAAAACATGGTTTTTTCTAACTGTTTATTTAGTTGTTGCTCTGATAAAAATCATTATGCTGTTTTTTACTAAATGATTTAACACAATAGATTTTTACAGTGGATACATTTCAATAGCTTTGTACTGTCCAATGCTGTAAGTTACAAACCAGAATAACTGCTTTGAGTGTTATGAGTCATAATCTAATATTTAGTATATAATGTAAAAACTTAGTAATAGAAACAACAAACCATGAAATTAAATTTAATAATATTAATTAATTATTTTTACATTACATAGTATATCTATACTAGTTAATGTTGAATAGTTTGCAGTCTTCCTTATATCCTGCTAAATCTTGTGTGACTTTGTGCTTTTAAAGAGATATTATAACCTACACTAAAACACTTGTAAATATATTACAACTTGCCTGTAGTAGCACTTACTTATATTTGTTGAGGACTGCTGTTCCTGGAGATGTGTCCCATTGTTAACTCAGATCGTAACTCTACTATAAGCAAGTTGTAAAATACTTACAAGTGTTTTAATGAAAGCTAATAGCTCATATGAAAATGGAATCAAGAAATATAATCTTCACTTACTAAAAAAATAAACTAAATTATTTTAAAGTTGCTTGTAATCATCTTGAATTATCTGATTTAACTTTTAAGTCATTATTGAATAGTTTTGAAATTACTTGCTGATATGTAACAAAACAATTGTTTCCTTTACAATGCTGAGACTCTACTGTCAGTGATAGCTCAAGGTTGTGGGCATAGGATTTATGAGTGTAGAGGGGCGGGGTTAAGCTGGTTGTTTACTATATAATTGAATAGGGTGTTGCACAAATAAGTACAAAAGTATTCATTGACTTATGCAATAATTACCTATAGTAAAATTATCTTCTTTTTAAAACAAGAATACAACCTGATTTTAACACTGGAGGGCTTGCAAGGTCTATGATTGTAGTCCAGGGGTGTTGGGTTTTTAAGTTTCAGTGGGTTGAAAACATTGCACGACCTTGTGGTTTTTTTTACCTTTACCTCCCATCACTAGATCACTCTCAGTGGAATGGTGTTAGTAAACATGAGCGTATTGATTATTTATGAATTTTTATATTAGCGAGGCATACTATTGTAGTCCACACGAGTACTCTCGTGACAACTAATGTCCTTATGCTTTCGGTTGTATATATAAATTTCAATATAATTGTAATGATTTTTCTCATCTGCTTTTATGTTTTTTATGATTTTTATATTATAAAATGAAAGATGTATATGTTATAACAGACATTTTTAATTTTATTTCAAAACGTGCATATAACTACCAAAAAGTGTTTACATTTTGGAGTAAAAGTATCAGTATTATTTCTTTATAAAATAAAATGTTATTTTCGATATAAACCTATTTTATAGTTCTTTAAGAACCATTAACCATAATATAAAGCTATTAGTTAGCCAACATTTCTAAAAAAAAACAAAATGGACTACAATAGTAGTCCACGCGAGTAATCGTGTTCCAAAATTTCCACGTGAGCACTCTAGTGTTAAGACAGATATATATGTCTGCACTGATTGAAACTTGTAGCTAGGCAAACACGTGACATTAAGCAGAACTTATAAAAACACAACGTATAGATTTGGAAGAAAAATAAATCTATCTGGAACTTGATCCATATAACTAATGTCTGCATGAGTTGAGTGTTAGTTATGACTTGAAAAAGGTTAAAGGCAACATAATGAATGACAATTGACAAGAAACCACTATATTAAATAGCAGAGAATCTTTCTGTTTGAAAAATACAAGTTTTTTTGGCGTGATTATCCAACAAGATACTAAATACACCTGTACATATGTTACACTTGCCTATGCACTTACATTTATGATTGTTGAGGACAACCGTTTCAGGAGATGTATCCATTTGTCAACTCAATCTGTTAATGACCTCTTGGTTGTTATGTGTTAGGGTGAGGTAAAGAAATTAGGGTAGGGATATGGGTGTATTTTAGAGAGCATTAGGGGTAATAATGTCAAAAAGTGTGATTTACAATGTAATTGGATTATGAATACATGTGCAGGGTGTAGTTTCAAATATCTCATAATGTGCAGTTGCCTATTGTTGGTTATTTTTGTTTTATTTTTGAAGAGTTTGTAGTTTAGATGTTATATTTATGTAGTTATGGTTTGTAGATATGGGATGTTCAGAAATTGATTAGTTGTTTTGGTTTGTGGGTGCTTTTATTTGTTCTTGGTAGCGTGTGTAAAACTACCTTCCTGTTTGCCTAACTTCAAGTTAGTGTGTAAACACCAGTGGAGTTGTGTATATTATAGTTTGTGTTGTTGGATATAAATTCTTTGTTGAGGGTTTTGTGTGTGGAGTAGGCTGTTCTGTGATGGTATTTGCGAAGTGTATTGGTTAGTAACTAACTTCAACAAACATAAAGTAAGTCCTACTATAGACAAGTGTAACATATGTAGAAGTGTTTTTAGTTAAAAACTAGTAGTTCACATTAAGATGGAATCTTGAAATCTTGTTGCTGCTCATGACGAGCTGGTTGTTAATTACTTATTACACTTTGATATTACTTGCGACCAGACTTTTTTGTTAACTAAAGGTTGTTAAATTGTTAACTTACACTTGGAGCAAATGTATTCGTCTTACAACTTATGACGAGGCTGAAGAAGTCGTAAGACAAAAACGTTTCCTCCAAGTGAAAGTTAACAATTCAACAACCTTTAGTTAACAAAAAGTCTGGTCGCAGGTAATATCAAAGGGTTATAAAATGGAATCAATTAACACCAACAAAATACATTTAGTATTTGGCTACCTACTAGCTAAGTAGAAATAGTTAGTATATTGATTGAGTGAAGATATGGAAAGAGGTTGATGGCAGAGGAGGCCGTCAAGGGTATTTCAATCAGCCTTGACGTTAGCATGCACAACTCAAAACAAATGCTATTTGGTAGATGTTGGGGACTCCACTTATTACTGTAACCCTGTAGGAACTGGTTAGTCAAGACCCTCAAGTCATAAGAAATAAAGTGAAAGGTGAGCGGTATGAAAAGAAATAGTTTGCTTACATTTTAACAAAATTCTTAGTATTTTAGCTAGTGGGGTTTTCTCAGAGTATGGCTGGTAGTCAGATATTTGAAGCTTTGAAGTGGTTTTATTTAAATCACTGTAAATTTAGATAAATGTTTCTATGTCTATTCAATAGGGATCATATG
>JBAIZL010000004.1:51828357-51843357 GCA_036971475.1 Prosapia bicincta
ATTAGTGTTATTTGACCAGTTGCATCAGCAATTGTAACTTGAAACATCGGTATTTTTACTCCAACACTCTTTTATTATAGTATCAACTTTTACACAACGAACGTCTGCGATGAAACTATATTAAGCAGCGCCTGCAAGTTATTGCGAGCCCCGTTATGCAACCCACACAACGTTTCTGTGTTTCGTAAACACAAGTCCAGGGAACTGAAGACAAACATGTAAAATGGAGATAACTCAGTTTTTTACAAGTATTATATACAGAGAAAATAGGGCGCTAAATATAAATGGTTAGTTTTATAAAACCTATATATTTGTATGAAGAAAATATTGCTAGATTTTCAAATAATCGCTAAAACCAATTTCACAATAAAATAGACATTTTTGACAGCCTAAGAATAAGGGAAAGAGGAAGAATATAAAGATTAGGACAAAAATTATAAGTAGAATAATGATGACGAGAAGAAGAGAAACTGGAAATAGGAAAATTATTTTTTGTTATTTTTATTGAGTATTAAACACTGCTTGGGTACAATAGAGACTAATAATTTTTTGTAAAGTATTTATATTCTAATTATTTTATTTGTATTTTATTACTTATTGATTATTAAAAGTGTAAAAATATACCATAATTCTTATAATATGAAACATTAGATCCATCAATTTTTATTTTTATATTTATTATAACAACATTTAGGCTGCTTACCCATTCCATGGTCGCTTCTGGTATCTCTTTCTTTGCACAAATGCACTGCAAAATGTACTTAGGTCGTTGAGCCTGTAACAGAAAAGGCATTTATTTCTTTTCAATATTTAAATTAAGCTATAAATGTACACAAAACCCAGGAGAAATATTCCAAATGCTTTATTGGTAAAGATAATTTAGAAGGATTCTAAATGTGACGTAAACTAAAACTGATAGCTACACTAAACTGATGTTATATAATAAAATTTACTCTTTTTATATTTATGAAACAGAAATTTTACAGATTGTTTACAAAATGTTTATGATTATTTTATATGAGTAAACAAACATTTTCACTCGTTTCCTTTATTCAATTCTTTCTATTAGATCATACACTCCTTTTATACACACACGCATACACACACACACACACACACACACACACACACACGCTCACACACACACACACACACACACACACACACACACACACACACACACACACACACACACACACACACACACACACACACACACACACACACACACACACACACACACACACACACACACACACACACACACACACACACACACACACACACATATATATATATATATATATATATATATATATATATATATATATATATTATAATAAAGATGATTATTTTTCTTGATTTGTTATAATTATTAAATAACTTCAAAAAGTTCATAATCAAGATATATTTTATTCAACATTTACAATTATGCTGAAGCTTTTCGCCGGATTATAGTTCCAGCATTCTCAAAGACTACTAACATGGTTTGTAAAATTATTTAAACATTACTCTAATTGATTGCACTATGTACATAAACCACTGATATCTTATTTCTTTAATCTATTTGCTTTACATTAAATGAACTATCTGTTTGGCGAATATGGCCACTCATTGTATTGCAAATAACCATAGTTTTCCAGACATACAAAATATGAATTTAATGAAACATATTAATAAAGGTTTGAAAATGAATGTTCTGGAAAACCTATATATCTACAAGCATAAATTAAATAACATACTTATTAAAGAACAATCCCAAATTAAATCTAAACATAACACAATTTTTCATGTTTTAGATAGAATTTAAGATTTTATCAAACAGATAGTTCATTTAATGTAAAGCAAATAGATTAAAGAAATAAGATATCAGTGGTTTATGTACATAGTGCAATCAATTAGAGTAATGTTTAAATAATTTTACAAACCATGTTAGTAGTCTTTGAGAATGCTGGAACTATAATCCGGCGAAAAGCTTCAGCATAATTGTAAATGATGAATAAAATATATCTTGATTATGAACTTTTTGAAGTTATTTAATATATATATATATATATATATATATATATATATATATATATATATATCTTGTTCAAATTTGCAATCGTTAATAAAATACTTTTTATACATCCAATCAGGTTAAAGTACATTTTTTTTAAACTTGTAAAGTGGGACAACTAATGCTAATACACTTTTTTCAAAATTATTCATAAATTAAATTTAACGAATTAATTTTAGTTTTATATCGGATAAATATTTTTACAAAAGGGGCAAAGTATGCACTATAGTTATTTCGTTCCATTAGGCTAATAATAAGTGAAAACATGATTATTATAAATAACTTATTTTATGTTATAGGTTAGGTGGTAGAACAGCTGTTTTTACACATAGGTTATGTTACTTTATTTATAATAACTGTTATCATTTAATAAAAAGTATCTAGTATAATTTTTGTTTGTTGATCTAAATAAAAATTGACATTACATTTTTGTGTTTATATTAGTTGTTTAGTGGAAGACAATAATTTTTCTGTGGTAAAACACTGGTTTATATTTTGTTATTCTTGTAAATTTGTAAATTTTAAGGTATGAAATATAGTTGGCTTAAAATAAGTGATAATATTTGATTTTATTAAATATCAGACTTTATGTTATAGGCAATGTGATAAAACAGCTGTTTTTACACATAGGTTATGTTACTTTATTTATAATGAATCTAATGATTTATTAAACGGTAACAAATAAAATATTTCTTGGTTGACTTGAATAGGAATTGATTTTAAAAATATCTTCTTTATATTATTTTTTTAATAAACTTGTATTATTAAGTTTATTTTTATATTGCTTGTATTAATAAAGAGACGAAAATGTATCTCTAATTTTCAAGATTTTATTAAAATGTTCAAATGCTCAAGTTGACCCAAAGTTTCTTTAAAATCCATTACGTAATCACATTTGTAAGTTACGCGTACTTACTTCGTTGCAAATAATTTGGCTGAGGACGCAAAATAATCCAATTTTAGAAGTGAAGAAAAGCAGAGCCAATAGCAGTAGATAGTTTTCAAGATGAAAATTGTTCATTTTCGCCGCCTTTACAGTGGAAATGATGATGAATATGATCCAGAAAACCGAAGAAATTGTGATGATCAGAAACAACTGACCAAAACACTTAGAAATACTGTTAGCGAACTGGCCAACCCTCCAGTGCAGTTTCACCAGCTCTTCTATCTGTTCAGGCCGTGGAATCACTTTCACAAGGGCTTTGAGACGGTCGTTGATGTCTTCATAGGCGACTTGGGCGACAGTGCACAATGTTGTTACAGTGACTTCAACGCTTGTAGCGGTCAGTATGCCAGTGATTGAGTAGAGTTGAAACAAAAGCCTCTTCTGAATAAAGTGAGTCTGCACTATCAAGGGGAGGTAGTACGCTATTCGTGTGGATAGAAGCAGGCACACCTTAACGGAGACAGGGTAGGATTGGTTTGTTTGCTGCAAGAGGCAGTAGGCCGTATTGAAACACTTTACCAGTCGATCTTTGGACTGCAAGAAATTGCTGTAGAAAGTGACCTGTATGATCAGTTGGGTGTTTATTTGCTGAAAGATGCTCAATCCAGTTGGGCTTTCTAATCCGTGGCCTAGAACTATACTCACGATTTGAACGCCTGTTAAGGTTAACCAAGACACAAGGCCAAGAAACGTGCGGAAGATTGTCTTTCTGAAAGGCCAATCTGAAAACAGAAGAAAAAACATAACTTTGTAAAAATAAATTTAAATAATTTACAAACCTATCATTTAGTAGCTAAAATTTTCAAACATCACCTAAAATTTAAAACTAATAATAATCTTAAGATAATTATACTAGATTTATTCACATACAACTATATGGGGCATTTTGACATAACGGGTTTTATACTGGTTTTGACGTACCTTATGCGCCAAAATAAACCGACTGAAACTGAATCAGCTTTATTCACTTTCTCTCAGATTCAGAGTCATTATTGGTCGTTTTATAGGAGATTTTGTTGTGGCAAATACCTGCCTTTTCGTTTACAATGGTTCTAGCAAGATGGCGCAACCAGCCGCACTGCCTTAGACAACATTGCTTTCCTTCAAGAGGCTTTTGGTAGCCACCTCATCTAAACTTTCCTTACCCAGCCCACTGCTGATAAATAAATTTTTAATTTGGCTTTATCTGTTCAATTCTTTCTATTAGTACACACTCTCCTTATATTTATCTTGTTCAAGTTTTTCAATCTTTAATAAAATATTTGTTTTCACTCACTCAAGATTAAATATATTTTTAAACTTAGAGTTTAATACAGGTTTTTACAATTACTTATTATTTAGTTAAATTTATTGAATTGTTTTAGTTTCATGTGGGTGAAAACATTTCACAAAAGGAGTAAGGTATGCAAAATAGTTTCTTCGCCCAAGTTGGCTTAAAATAAGTATTAACATGGGATTTCATAAAACAGTTGTTGATTTTATGTTATAGGTTATGTTGTAGAACAGCTGTTTTAACGCATAGGTTATGTTACTTTATTTATATTTATTGTAATTATTTAGTAAAAATTAACTACAGTAAAATATTTCTCTGTTTACTTAAATATAGGTTTATAATATAAATTTTAAAATGAGAACAGTAACAATATTAAAAAAATGTAAGGAATTCTAAATAAAGTAGCCTTGGATCAAAATAACAATAAAACCTTCAAGTTAATTATGAAGGATAAACCAGTTTTTAATAGAACTAATACTTCGTATAATGTCATATATAAAATCAACTACTAAAATAAAATACCAGAGACATACAGTAAGTAAAGTACAAAAACCAACATAAAATGGTTAATTGTTTTCCAAATTCAAATTATTATGTATGTAAGGTTAATCATAGTATACTTATGATAATTGGTATGACCATTTGATGAGCCAAAATGTGTCGGGAAATCGTAGTCAGTTATACAGAACTTTTGAATGCAGAATTGTTTCGAATATTTTTTGATCCATGAGTTTCCTCTAGACAGTCGGAAGCGAGCATCGTCCAATATGTAAGTACAGTTAGTAAATTTACGATTTCGTAAAAATTATCAAAATCAGAAAAGTTACAAGAAAAAAAACGATATAGATATTAATTTAAAAAAAAAAATCATTAAACTTCTAATTTTAAATAGTGTTCGGCTTTTTTATTATGAAATCTTATTTACGGAATGCAACCTATTTATTTTAACTTCAAATTTTATTGATGTGTTCGATTGGAAAGTGGTAACCCTTTCTAATTTTCAAATTGAATGCGTATTACTTTTCAAATAAGTAAACGTGTAAATATATGTAATATTACCTATAATTCGTGCAGCTCTAACAGATAATCTTGCTCTACACCATCTGGTATAGATTTCCATTTCACCTAATTAATTTCTTTTTTTAAATGGAACCTACACAAATTGAAAGTGTTTTAATTTAAAGTGATAATCAGAATTTTCCTCTAACAGAAGTTTAATTAGAGAAAAAATGAAAGAAATAAAACAATAGAAAAATTCACAAAAGTATATAATAAGACTTTGCTCAAAGCCTCATTACATGTTAGTTTGTAAAAACAGACTAGTTCGGTGACTAGTATTGACCAATCTCTGTTGAAGGCGACATCGTCACCGAAACTAGTCTGTATGCATTGTCAAAGCAAATACAATCATACACAAAACTCACAAACTAATCATTTATTTACTCATACGCGTTTCAATGACAAGGTCATCATCATCAGTGAGTGATACTACTACAAACTCTAACTTACAACTGCAGTTTGTAAGTCTTACAACTTATAATTCTAAAGTTGTAATTTAGAGTTTTAGTAACAACACTCACAGATGATGATGACTTTGTCATTGAAACGCGTATGAGTAAATAAATGATTAGTTTGTGAGTTTTGTGTATGTTTTTATTTGCTTTAACATAACCTCAGGAGCTTAGCTCAAAGAATAGTCGTATACTAAACTAGTGTCTAGTGAGATTTTGAGCGAAGTATTTTAATATTTACTGTATTGAATAGAAATATAATTATTTAATTAGTTTAGAGCTATTAAACAATTAGTTTGCTAAATGTATTTTTAGTATTTTATTTTTTAAGTTTATTGTTATTCAATGGGATCTGGTATTATTATTATTTTAAATTTCAGTTAATGTGGTAATTAAAATTATAACTATCAAATATGTCGACTCTCGAACTTCAGAAAAAATAATTTTGCATTATAACTGGTTTGTTGCATAGAATTGTAATACAAAGTTTCAAGTTTTGTATGTTATTTCTTTATATAAATGTGTATGATGTGCGTTTAACGTTTAAATCTCAAGTAAATTGATCCAAAGTTTAAAATTTATGAAATAAAAATACCATCATTACATTAAAAAACAAAAAATATTATTGTAAACATTTTAAAAAATAAAAGTGACGCTTTATAAATGACATTGTCACATTTAGTAAAAAACCTCTATTTGAACAAAACAATAATTTATTCACCCCCTTCTTCTTTAGAAGTTTGTTAACTTTATTATTCGTTATAAATCTACAAGTATTGCACTATTTTGAAGCAAAATGCAAATGTTTTGTAACTAAATCTAAATATTTTGAATATATTCATCCAAGTATTGTGTAAAACCTTAGAAGAAAGAAACCTTGATATTGTCAAAATAAGGTGAAAATTCAAACAATTTAGAAATTATGATTTCAAATTTGAAAAAGTTTACAAGTTTTAAAACTTAATAATTATAGTAAGTAGTAATGTTTACAAAACATAAAATTAAACATTATAACAGCGGATATGTATAATACCTTCATGTTTCTGACCCGTCTTGTCTTCTTTAGTTTGGAACTGTGCAGGGAACATGCCCAGCGCTGTGGAGAAGTAGTAGGGGACCCCTAGCATTGCGGAGCGGCTTAGCTTGGCCATGGCTCAGATCTGACTGTACATTAGGATCTGCCTTGAAGAAATATGACGGAGTATCAAGTGTGAAAACACAATTCCATTACTCAAATTGACGTTTATTTCAAACATGATAAGTGGTCCTAATGGATTACAAAATAGACACAGGGAGTTGTTATGGCGTATAAGAAAGCAATATAAATACTTTGACATACAAAGACAAAAGCTATAAAATAATCAATTAATAAACAGCACTAATATTTTAAAATTCCTTTAATTTGACAAATGATAAAAGCATTACAAAATATCCTTTGTTTTCGTTCGTTCAATACAGAAAAATAATTAAATAAGTAAATTTTTTACTACATTGTTTAAGCCTTGTAGCATATCAACTACCCAAAAAACTTCCGGTTAATAAAGAAAATATTTTCAAACTTTGCGTAGAAACTGAACGTAGACCATAAAGCGCTAGAAGTCAATACACGTTACCGTAGTTTTAATATTAAATATTGAAATAGCGATACTCAAAACAAGAAAATTCCTAATGTTACTTTGTGAAACATGTTTAATCAAAAATTAAAAAACCGATGATGAAATAAATGAAATGAAATAAGATTCATCCAATCTCTCACTGTTTCGAATAATGTCCTTTGTTACCGATTACGTCACAACGAGCAGTATACTCAAACATTTCCACGGTTATTATATCGTGAATAGTATTTCATAAAAATAAATATTAATACTTACACAAACCAATCAAATTTTATTTTTTAATTCATTATACTTTTTTGTTATAAAATAAATTCAAATATATAATACAAGTGCACAATATAATAGTAATAAGAAATAATACATCAATTATGTGTAAAACAATATTTAGAAAAAATGGATTTAGCAACTTAAAGGAAATCTAGTGAGTGAAACCAAAGATATAAAAAAAATCATTTAAAAGTTTAATAAAATACAAATAGTTCATTCCTACACACACACACACACACACACACACACACACACACACACACACACACACACACACACACACACACACACACACACACACACACACACACACACACACACACACACACACACACACACACACACACACACACACACACACACACACACACACACACACACACACACACACACACACACACACACACACACACACACACACACACACACACACACACACACACACACACACACACACACACACACACACACACACACACACACACACACACACACACACACACACACACACATACACACAAACACATACATTCATACATGCACACACACACACACACACACACACACACACACACACACACACACACACACACACACACACACACACACACACACACACACATACACACAAACACATACATTCATACATGCACACACACACACACACACACACACACACACACACACACACACACACACACACACACACACACACACACACACACACACACACACACACACACACACACACACACACACACAAACACAAACACACAAACACACACACACACACAATGCAAGAAAGTGATATTTACCATTCGAATACGTTATTTTTAATTGAAGTAAATCATTGCAACATTAAAGTCAGAGACTGTAAATCAAGTCCTTGAAATACGATATAGGTCTCATTTGACTGGATGGTGAGCAAGAGAGCGGGTGACAAACTAGTCCCTGTTCACGACACAAGTGCGTTGTAACTTTCGAAAGTGACAGCTAAGGGGCGGAAGGGTAGCCTAATGGCCCAGTTTCTAAGTCAGATTTATTAAAACTAGGTCATAAAGTATCAGTTTTGACAAACAAGGTGAATTTAATTAGGGCTGAAACACAATTCAAAATTACTTGTTGTAGTTGTTACTGGAAGAATGTGGCATTCATTGAAGTGGCCGGTAGAGGTGTACAGTGAAATCAAATGTACTTAATAACTCTATGTTGAGAATGTACTGATTCAAATAAAATTACTTAAGAAATTCTATCGAACTCAAAAAGTGTCAGAAACAATGTCAAAACATATTATTTCCCTAAGTTTCATTCATTAAATTCGTGTATCGCAGTTTTTCAAATGAGTTATAGAAAGATTAAGTAATAAAACCTATCTTCGAAACAAAACGTAATATCAAGTTAATAAAAAGTTTTTTGTGAGTCAAGTATATATATATAAATATCGCAATATGTATTCTTGTGTATTAATAAAGAACATAAGTCAAAATACAAATACAAGAATTATAATTGAATTTACAATTCAAAGCTTTTCGTTGGCTAACAGTACCAACATCATCAGGAATATTAAACAATTAATATTAGTACCAAATTGTTTAATATTCCTGATTATGTTGGTACTGTTAGCCAACAAAAAGCTTTGAATTGTAAATTCAATTATAATTCTTGTATTTGTATTTTGACTTATGTTCTTTATATATATATATATATATATATATATATATATATATATATATATATATATATATACATATATACATAGCTATGTATATGTATACATAGTATTTACAATACATTTATGTATTTAAAACATAAAAGAAATAACTAAAACACTAAAAAATAATAATATTAACATAGCCTACAAAAACACAGGGAACAATCAATAAAACAAACCAACCGGAAAAAATATATCCTACACTTAATAACGGAATATTCAAAATCGAATGCCCAGACTGTACTAAAATATACATAGGAAAAAACAAAAAAGAAATTAAAAGACAGCTATCAAGAACACCTCAATGCATACATCAAACCTGAAACTTACAACTCAAACTTAGCTACACACGCCATCAAAAACAAACACACGTTATCCACATTAGAAAACGTATACCTAAAGCAAAAAGTACAAAAAGGCCTCAAAACGACAATCTGGGAACAACTACAAATTTATAAACATAAAAATAATATCATAAGCGAACAAATAAAATTAAAAAAACGATAAATTATACAACCTAACAGACAAAATTAACCCCAAGGGAAACTAAAAAGACTTCCCCAGTGCAGTGAATCCGAAAATGGTACACCACACCTTGTGACAACGGAAATTCCACACAACTCGCAGTATACTACAACCCCCGGTCAGTGATGCTTGATGATGGAGATACTATCAATCTTTGAAAGCTAACTTCATAAAGACCAAGTAAGAATCTCGTTTAGGTACATATATATATATATATATATATATATATATATATATATATATATATATATATACACTGTTTCATTATCGATGTTTCGGAAATTGCTTCCATCATCAGGCCTTGTTATGATTACATTGTAGATCTACATAATTCTCCAAATTATTTCGCAGCAACTGCGTCCATATTAACTTTTTATGTATTCGAAAACTCTCGAATAAGCGTCTTGATGGTTGTATGAAGAATTATTTCGATCTGCAACGAAAACATAACAAGACATGATAATGTAAATAACGATTTTCGAAACGTCCCCAATGAAATAACACATATATGTACTTGACACGCAAATCAATCGTTCTTTATTTACCTTATATTGCTACGAGTGTAAACGTGGATCGGAAATTATCATTTTGGTCAACCTATAAACAATACTCAATTAATGATATTTGAGAATAAAAATGTACAATACAGAAAGTAGCTTTAACTCCGAGTAATAAGACTGCAGTCGTCTGGTAAAATAACACTATATGGCTTTTATACGTGCGATTTGATTTTTCATCGAATAATCGATATTTCTGAATATTTAAGTATAGAACTAAATAAATAAAAACGTACTAACCACAATATAAACATCGTTTAATTTTGTATTCTTGTGGTTAGTGGGTCTTTATTTATTTAGTTACAATTAGTCCACAGTGATCAAGAAATTCATTAAATGTAAGTATAGGCCTATATGTAATGGCATTGGGAAATGATTTTGGGGCTCCTAGATGGCTTAGCTTTAACAGACTCTCGTGTAAAGCATATATTTGGCATTTGTGGCACATCGTCGTGGCTAATTTGATAATTTGACGGAAAGTACCTCATCACGTGAATTTAATGGCTTCTCTTGATCTCATACAGAGCTTGACGTTAAAAAAAATGAAGTAAAATTCTATTAAAATGTCTTTAAAGTAAACGATTCTGATATTTATTTACTATCACTTGCTGTTGAGGAAACAAATTCTCTGTCTCACAGTTTCGCCCAAATTTTCCACTTTTCTTGTAAAATGAGGCTTGTAGACTTCTTTCGATCTATCATCTGTGTCATTGTTTACTTCGTAAGAATCTAAACAATAGGCTTTGTGTTGTTATCTAACTCTAAATGGTTAAATTTGACTCGTTAGTTTTGTTGCCCAGTGGTGCTTAGTTTACGTATCACATATTAAGTTATTTAGATTATTCAAACCTGATAATATAGTGACAGGTGAACACCGTATGACCTAGGAGCAGATGTAAAGTGTGAAATATTTTGTAGTGATAGAGACCCTTTTGTCTTCGGTTATGGGTGCTTATGTAGACGGTATTTGACAGTGTGTTTGCCTAAATACCGATAATTCTTTTTAGTTTTTTTTCGGAACGTATATAAATATTCTAAAAAAATTTCAAATCAGTATTTGTCAACCTTCTGAAAACGAAAAGCGAAATGCCAAAATTGTATATAAAAGTACAAAACAATGCACTTGCCACTTTAAAGGATGTTGAAGTTATTGTATTTTATTCTAAAAAATATATATAGGTTATATAATATTTCTTGTAATAAGTTTTTCCCCCATATAAAAGCAAATAATTTATTTAAATTGAAAATATTAGAACCCCAATACCACAAAAATAATCAAACATAACAAATAAAACCAGTTACATAAGGATAAACCCTTATGTACATTTAGAAGACCATGCCATCATCATCAGAGGGTCTGATTACAAAATTACAATCTAGCAAAGAAGAAGTTACAAACTAGAGTGATCTGTCAGTTTACATCAAACTACATCACTCTAGTTTGTAACTTCTTCTTTGTTAGATTCTAACTTTGTAATAAGACCCTCTGATGATGATGACATGGTCATCGAAATGTACATAAGGGTTTAATCTTAAGTAACTTGTTTTATTTATTTTTTTTTATTATTTTTGTGGTATTGGGGTCCTTTTCAATATTTTCATTGTAATATATTGTACCACTGTGCTCTTGATATTGTATAAATTTAAATTGAACTAATGAACTAATATATGAAAAAAGTATATTCTGTCATTCACTACAAGTTTTGTACATTACTACAAGGTCACTACTTTCCTATATCTGTCATTTACTGCAAATGTATACAAAATGTATTTGAACATCAGTGGATGAATGAAAAATATTTTATTAACGATTGAAAATTTGGAGAGAGTGAAGAATTGAAAAATATAAATGCAACATATTGGATAAACTAGATTATCATAATGGTGAGATACATTAGAATATGAGCTATTTATATGGACCGTAATATTAACTGAAGAGATTTATTTTTAAATTTTCAAGAAAATTTTGTATCAGAAGGGCGTACAACCTGTACAATACAGCCTCCTGTATAGATTGTGGCAGCGTGACTGCCAAGACGATAAGTCTCGCCTCACCGTCCAAGCTGCCTGTTGTATGAAACAATAACACGGCTAAGCAAACCCTGTCACAACAGCAATTGGGTCAGTTTCAACTGTCCCTCTACGTCTTAACACCCACAAGACAAATTCTCTTGATAATATTTGCAGTAGTATTCAACCTGTTTATTTTGTTACAGAAGATTTAGCTCTAAATCCTTATCACATGCTGACATAAAACTTTGCGAATCCGTTAAATGTTTCACTTTGACATTTACTGAACACCATTCACTTTGTTTTTAGACATTGACAACATTTTTAGACCAGTATTTTAAGCATGAAAATAAATACAACATAAAACCTTTTTGAATATGAATTAGAATTGCAGATGTACTTCATTAATAAGAGAAGCTACTATCTCAAATTATTCCAGGTTTTTTTTTATATATTCAGCTTTATTTTCAGGCTGGTAATAATAATTGAAAGGAAAAGGTATGTTTTGTACATTTTGTAAAATAATATTTAAAGGTTTACACCGTCTCAAAATTCACTGATATTGTAAAAACAAATATACTTAGGGATAATGAAACGAAATAGGTTTACACCGTCTCAAAATTCACTGATATTGTAAAAACAAATATACTTAGGGATAATGAAACGAAATAGGTTTACACCGTCTCAAAATTTCACTGATATTGTAAAAACAAATATACTTAGGGATAATGAAACGAAAAAGGTTTACACCGTCTCAAAATTCACTGATATTGTAAAAACAAATATACTTAGGGATAATGAAACGAAAAAGGTTTACCCGTCTCAAAATTCACTGATATTGTAAAAACAAATATACTTAGGGATAATGAAACGAAATAGGTTTACACCGTCTCAAAATTCACTGATATTGTAAAAACAAATATACTTAGGGATAATGAAACGAAATAGGTTTACACCGTCTCAAAATTCACTGATATTGTAAAAACAAATATACTTAGGGATAATGAAACGAAATAGGTTTACACCGTCTCAAAATTCACTGATATTGTAAAAACAAATATACTTAGGGATAATGAAACGAAAAAGGTTTACACCGTCTCAAAATTCACTGATATTGTAAAAACAAATATACTTAGGGATAATGAAACGAAATAGGTTTACACCGTCTCAAAATTCACTGATATTGTAAAAACAAATATACTTAGGGATAATGAAACGAAATAGGTTTACACCGTCTCAAAATTCACTGATATTGTAAAAACAAATATACTTAGGGATAATGAAACGAAATAGGTTTACACCGTCTCAAAATTCACTGATATTGTAAAAACAAATATACTTAGGGATAATGAAACGAAATAGGTTTACACCGTCTCAAAATTCACTGATATTGTAAAAACAAATATACTTAGGGATAATGAAACGAAAAAGGTTTACACCGTCTCAAAATTCACTGATATTGTAAAAACAAATATACTTAGGGATAATGAAACGAAATAGGTTTACACCGTCTCAAAATTCACTGATATTGTAAAAACAAATATACTTAGGGATAATGAAACGAAATAGGTTTACACCGTCTCAAAATTCACTGATATTGTAAAAACAAATATACTTAGGGATAATGAAACGAAATAGGTTTACACCGTCTCAAAATTCACTGATATTGTAAAAACAAATATACTTAGGGATAATGAAACGAAAAAGGTTTACACCGTCTCAAAATTCACTGATATTGTAAAAACAAATATACTTAGGGATAATGAAACGAAATAGGTTTACACCGTCTCAAAATTCACTGATATTGTAAAAACAAATATACTTAGGGATAATGAAACGAAATAGGTTTACACCGTCTCAAAATTCACTGATATTGTAAAAACAAATATACTTAGGGATAATGAAACGAAATAGGTTTACACCGTCTCAAAATTCACTGATATTGTAAAAACAAATATACTTAGGGATAATGAAACGAAAAAGGTTTACACCGTCTCAAAATTCACTGATATTGTAAAAACAAATATACTTAGGGATAATGAAACGAAATAGGTTTACACCGTCTCAAAATTCACTGATATTGTAAAAACAAATATACTTAGGGATAATGAAACGAAAAAGGTTTACACCGTCTCAAAATTCACTGATATTGTAAAAACAAATATACTTAGGGATAATGAAACGAAATAGGTTTACACCGTCTCAAAATTCACTGATATTGTAAAAACAAATATACTTAGGGATAATGAAACGAAATAGGTTTACACCGTCTCAAAATTCACTGATATTGTAAAAACAAATATACTTAGGGATAATGAAACGAAATAGGTTTACACCGTCTCAAAATTCACTGATATTGTAAAAACAAATATACTTAGGGATAATGAAACGAAAAAGGTTTACACCGTCTCAAAATTCACTGATATTGTAAAAACAAATATACTTAGGGATAATGAAACGAAATAGGTTTACACCGTCTCAAAATTCACTGATATTGTAAAAACAAATATACTTAGGGATAATGA
>JBAIZL010000004.1:51848357-51853357 GCA_036971475.1 Prosapia bicincta
CATATTAAAAAAGGAAATTTCAGAAAACGAACGAGAATGTATTCGAAAATGTAACAATATAGAACTAGAACAAAAAAAAATGTGATTTGTTAGAAATATTTAAAATCAAATCTCCGGTTGGTAGTGGGATCTGTAGGAAGAGTTTAAAAACAAAAATTAAAGTAATATGCGCATCTACGATGCGCGGTAGCTAGGACGCCTGTTTTGCAACAGTTAGGTAATCCTTTTAAAATCGGGATGTAGAAGGCAAC
Organism: Prosapia bicincta; assembly: GCA_036971475.1. Taxonomy (NCBI): domain Eukaryota; kingdom Metazoa; phylum Arthropoda; class Insecta; order Hemiptera; family Cercopidae; genus Prosapia; species Prosapia bicincta. Next base: position 51,848,609 of record JBAIZL010000004.1, read on the forward strand.
GGTCGTCTCCAAGAGCGAGGAAATGTTTAGTTTTCAATTTTTAATGTAATAGTCTTTTTTTTTAAATTTCTTGTAATCATAATGTAGAAGACAGCGCACGTCGCCAAGTACGAAGATGGAACGCTGAGTTACTGAAGGGAATCTTGTAAGGTTGACCAATAGAAGGATGCGAGGCTACACCTTGTTAAAACAGCTAAGTAAACAAATTCAAACTTTGGTGAACCATCACAAAATTTAAATGCTTAAACAGTTTAATACAAAATTAATAAACTTTAAAATTTTCAATACGTACTTAAATGTAATTTATGCATTATTTGGTGCATTTGTTTTCAGTTTAAATTGTAAGAATTAATTATGAAAAGAACAAGCAAGCAAACTCGAAAACAGACTCATTTCAGCCATTGATTTGTTAATATGTAAATTTCCTCATAAGTCAAATGATAAATGTTCACTAATCAGTAACTAGCGCAATGTTTCAGAAATATGTATTTTGGTTGTAATTTTATAATTTTTTTGGCTAAATAAAATATGTTTAATTTGTTTTAATTGAAGATTTAAGAGAGCAATTATTTAACGAGCACACAAATCTCATACATCTTAATTTAATGAGCCTTCAAACAATAATTTAATAAGACTTTGCAGGTCATTTTCAAAATATGTAACTATAAACTGCAATATTTAAAACCAGCTTTAATTCGTAAGAGTCGGAGCTACCAAAAATAATTTACAGTTACAATCTAATCCTGGAAATATAAAAAGAATATGTTCCGATATTTCAGATAATAATAAATTCATACAATGTACTGTTATGACGTAATGACGGAAGCATTGGCTGAGAGATAAGAGTAGCCTACATGTTGTCAGTGAACCTTTCTGTCGCCATGAATATCTCTACTGCGCGCATTCTGACGCATAATTTTATTTTGCTCTTATTATCTATTACATTCAGATCTGGTCTTTATAAAAACGCTTTTTAATGTATATCAACCAATCAGAACTTGACATTTGTCTCGTCTAGTATCATAAATGGTTTAAATTAAACGAAAAGTCCTTTTACATTTTTCAGCGAATTACCAAACACTGTTACCGGCTTTACTTTTGAAGGTCTCAACAATGAAGGGTTTAAATATTCAAAAAAGTTTGGAGAAATGAAAAGAAGGAATTCCACTGAAGTGAAACGAGATATTATATGGAAATAATCTTGGCTGTTAGCAATAAGCTGGACATAATTAGCGTATTTAATAATTTTTTTCAATATTTCTCAGTTTTTGATTAACATGTTTTTTTTGTAATATGTTTAATAATTGTGTTGTTTTGACGCCAATACGGCTCCCAAATTGTCCATAAAGGAAACCATCACACTTTAACAAGCCTTCTGCTCTTGATATTAAAGTTGTAAATCTTTTATAAAGATAATATCAAAACCATATAGTAAATAATGACTTGTTTAAGGTGAAGAGCATCAAAAATCTTAAGATTAACAGCACACTTCGTCTCAATGCCATTTGACTCGAATAAATACTAAGGATTTTTATTTGTGAATGACATGCTCAAAAAAAAAAAATATATCTATTTTGCATAATCATTTCTTAGCCGAGTAGAAGTGTTTCATTCTTAATCCTTAACGGAGAGTCAGTAGAACTGTCTCGGAAAATTTACTATTAAAATACATCAATGATGATCAATGTATTGGGTCCGTTGCAGAGAATGGTAAATGTTTTAATGGTCTTAAGTTTATCGAAACTTCAATTGTTATAATTACAATAAGTATACTAGAAACATCCAAATTTATAATTTTATAATTATAGTTATTTTTTTATTTTTAAAACTACTTTTATTAGTTCACATTTTCCCATATATACTCGTATATATATATATATATATATATATATATATATATATATATATATATATGCAGTAGGCTTTCTTCTATAATAACTAAAAACAACTGAGGTATTCAAAGTAGGTTGAATAAAAAATTAATAATAATTCTTGTATTCGAATACCTCAGTTGGTATACACCTAAACTTTATATAATAATTAAAGTGGGTTCCAATATATATTCATTTGTTCATTTTTTTAAAGTTTCAATCGCTAATAAATCATTTTCTATTCATCCAAGTTCATATACAATTTTTAAATATTTATGTTAATACAGTTTCTTCAAATACAATTCATCAGTTAAATTTGATAAATAATTAATTTTGGTTTTATATGAGGGAAAAGCTTTCCTCAAAAAAGAACAAAAAGAGGCAAGGTATGTAATAGTTATTTTGTACCATTTTGATTAAAACTGGTAATAATATATTATTTCACAAAACAGCTGATTTTAAGTTATAGGTTATGTGGTAGATCAGATGTTTTAAAGCATATATTTTTCATATTGATTGTAATTATTTATTAACATGTAATTCAAATAAAATGTTTCTTTGTTCATCTTCGTCTAGATTGATTTTACAAATATTTGGCTTATATTACGTGTTAACTACTGTAGATGTTTGATGAAAGTTATCCTCAATTTAAAACATACATTTGTGCATTAGACTATAATTTTGTAATATTTCTACTGGCAGACGGAATTAGTCATGTGAAAAGAGCTAGGTGTAGATAGCGATTCTGTAGTGGTAAAATATTACAGATGCTTAAAGACGATGCAGATGCAAAATATGCTTAGAGAGGATTCTAGTTGACAAATTATAATATATATATATATATATATATATATATATATATATATTAGATTGTATATTAAATAATAATCTCTATTATAACTATAATAAGTTAGTTACGGTAATATATATTGAAATGTAAATTATATACTCCAGATAGTTAATATTGAATAACATCCACTAAAACAACCAATCACTAACAGTAATAGCTATTGTATGAGCCCAAATGTTATCATTAAATTTAATATTTATACACTAATAAAAAAATAATAAAATATTTATACACTAATACATATATTAAAAAAACCTCCTTAACACAAATAATTTTTTTTTATTTCTGATTAAATGGTGTTACTTATTTGAATAAAAATTACTAATAAAAAATACAAATCACAGACTACTCATGATGTTATACAAATGAAATGAATCCCATCCGAAAAGAATTGATTAGTGTAGTAGGTTTATATGGTTCTCAAAAATTGACTCTTGGAATAATAATTCATAGAGTTCAACCGAATTTCAATGCGACTTAAAAGTTCAAACAAAATACTTTATTTCTTGATAAATTTGAATTATATATATATTTTTTTAATAATATCTGTCAATTGTAGGAAGATTTAATTACATTTAAACTAATATTATTTATCTCTGAATTAATATTTAATAATAATACTTCAACGTAATAGTCTATAATACAGACATAACGTAGTCTACTAGCGATGAAAACAGCTGTTGTATAAAGTTATGTTACTGCTTATTTGGATACTTTTGTCTTATATGTTGCTAAATCTCACCTGACAAGTGATGACGAGAATTCTTAATTGAAGAATCCCACCTGTTCAATAGTTATATGCGATTGCTTCTTTATTTAAAGTTAAATTATAATAATTTAATAACAATCATTTATCGTTTATTTAATGTTTAACGTCGCGATTAACGGACTCTTTTCTTCTAATTTACACTTTTCTTGAAATGAGTAACAGCGTATTATTATACAAGTTTCTTTACATATAGGCTAATGACAGATCACAGACAATTTTGGTTTTTAAACACTCAACGCTTCGAATCTCTTTCCGAAATTCCTTTTCAAGGGCTCAATTTTAATTAAACAGTTATACAACATAACTTACTATTTATAAAATACATAGCATTATATAAAAGTTTAAAAAATCAACAAATTATAAGACTCTTTACTCTTCACAATGCGATAGAAAACAGTTTGACTTGTAAATGGGTATTTATTAAGAGTTTTATAATTTGTTAATTTTTATTATGTTTTATGTAATGTTATGTATTTTATAAATAGTAAGTTATGTTGTATAATCATTTAATTAAAATTGAGCTCTTTTCGAATTCTTTTAAAATTAAAAAAAAGAATTTCGGAGAGAAATTCGAAACGTTGAAAAAAGCAAAATTGTCTGTGATCTGTCATTAGCCTATATAAAAAAATAATATTTATTACCAGACAACAAAAAAAACTTTTAAAAATTATAAACAATTTACTTTCATATTAAATTACATATAGTGACACAAACCTAATATATTTACTCCTCGTTTGAATATTATAATTTAAAGCTATATAAATACATAATACATTCGAATAACATACATCATATAAATTCGTTAACGTATACAAAAGCATAGATGGAAAGATGAGGCAGGGGAATATTTGTGCTTTTCTTCGAATATTCCATTACGTTATCAAAGGCAGTGAGTTTGTTACGAAACAGAACCGATATATTCTGGCGAACGCGGAATCACAGGCGCGGCAAGTGAGTAAACTCGTTATTATAATAAAAAATCCAGATCTGAAAGAAATTGTTTCGAAAAGAATTTCCTGTATTTTAAAAAAATGAAATTTTAACAAAACTATCCAACACTGTTAATTGGTGATATTTTCGAGGTTGTGTATAAATAATTTTCAAAAAGGATTTCCTATATTTCAAAATATATAATCAAAAATATATATTCAAAACATACGCCCAGAACCCTATTCAGTATGGAAGCGGATGCCAGATAACGCCATATGACTGACCACGACTACCTCCAGAACCATATCCACAGGATAGATCGTGGAAGA
>JBAIZL010000004.1:51858357-51865857 GCA_036971475.1 Prosapia bicincta
TCTCTCTCTCTCTCATTCACTCTTTGTTATTTCTTACTCTTTTGCTTTGTTCATAATATCCATTTTAAATAACCATTCCAGTACAAAATGAAACCGAATCTCGAAATCCCCGTGTGCTTACAAAATCCAAGCATGTACAAATGACCTCTTCCAATGCGGTGTTCATCCAAGTTGAACGTTTTATGTACAGTACCGTGTGCTCTGTCGAAATAGAATAATTCCGGATGCTTAATTTGAGAGAGAAATAATTGAACTTTAGGAATCGAGCAAAACAGAGGTACCGCTTCAGCTCTGTGTACAAATTTTTCTTTCATATATATATATATATATATATATATATATATATGTGTGTGTGTGTGTGTGTGTGTGTGTGTGTGTGTGTGTGTGTGTGTGTGTGTGTATAGCATATAGTATCTACATAGGTATTCTGTTTAATTAGTTTCCTCTTTAACTTATTTATTTAAAAGCTTGTAAAAATTCTAATTATCTACCATTTCTTGGAAGTAAATCAGAACTCATTAAATACTGAAACTTTTCAATTTTTTACTGCTATTTACTTAACGTTTTCTCTACGTTTTAATGGACTGTTTAGTATTACACCCAAATTTACTTTCCCTCGTTATCATTGCGAATATATTTATTTGGTCGTCGTTTTAGTGGTTATTATTGTTATATATTTATCGTTACATGTTTATTGTTACATTATTATGTTATGTTTTATTACTATTTATGTATCGTTTATTGTTGTTTGACTTTTATTTGTTATGATCTCAATTTTTTTATATTGAATTGTTTTTTTACTTGAAAAGTTTTTTTATATTTAAATTATTTATTTTGCCTTCTTTCTGGTTTTTGTATTATATTATACTTCTTGTATAGTTATAAAATATTTATTTTTATATTTTTATTTACAGCTATGCCTGTTTGGTGAATGGTTATTTTTTAAAATTTGTTATCTATTGTAATGTTGTTGTTCATAATTTGTTATTTATTCTTGTTATATTGGTATTTGTTGTTATGTTATTATTTATCTTTTGTTTATTTAATATGTTAAGTCTTTTTGTTTCTGTCGTTATTTGCCCCAATATATCTTAATTATTTATTTTCTTGATTTTATTTTAATTTGAGTTTTGCACACACTATTATTGAATGTCGATGATGACCTGAATTGGTCTCTATCACATGGTTTCATCTTAATTATTTATCCACATTTCCTTTAAACATATTTCCTTTTCTCATTTTATAATTGTATTAGTCATTTATAAATTCGCCTTGACATCACATTTTACTCTATCGATTTCTAAGCTTCTTCATATCCTTCGTATTAAATTTCAAATACGTATTTAGTTTTTCTGTAAGACATACAGTTCTCTATAATTAGTCGACTCTTGGACGTGAGATATTCAAGTCTTGTCCAAGAACTTCTATTTTGCAGACGAATAATGTTAAAACATTCATTATCTGATTTACCTGGTATCTGACTTCGTTCATTATAACTCGATACACAATAACATGAAGGTTGTTTTAAGGAGGAAGGACAGTGGAACACTCTTCAGATTTGTACTTCAAGTTCATTTTGTTGTCCATGATATTCTCTTCCAATTTTCGTTTTCATTTTTCAATTTAATTGATGTCAATACTATATCATGTATTATGTTTGTGTTTTATACGGGGATCAGTTAAAGAGTCCTATTTGTTATTATTAGCTAAGAAAATCTTTGTTTTTACTAGACGTTTACAAAAGAAATAATTAATTGATTATTTATAAATTTTATTTGATTAATTAAGGATTATTTAATGATAATGAATTACAATAAATAATTATTTATTGTGTACACAGGGAAATAAACTCTAAAAAACAAATAAGGAATCGTAACAAAACCAAATCTCTTCACATGCAAAGAGGTAGGTTTTTTGTTAGTAGAATGTTAACCCACAAGCATAACTTACTTAGAGCGAACGCAATGTTGTGGTAACCGTTACTGTAGAGCAACAATGGGGAGGTGTCTTTTAGGAATGCTTGGCCAAAACTACTCTCAAACAACAAAGCCGTGTTACAGAGTGGCTTAAACGTCAGCGTGGGTTCTAGGTTACCACTATTAGGTGAAGAGCATAAAAAAACAAGCATATAAATTAATTTGATTTTCAACTATGTGTATAAATATATATATATATATATATATATATATATATATATATATATATATAAATATCACAATATGTATTTTTGTGTATTAATAAAGAACTAAGTCAAAATACAAATACAAGAATTATAATTGAATTTACAATTGAAAGCTTTTCGTTGGCCAATTTTAATTGTTTAATATTCCTGATGATGTTGGTACTGTTAACCAACGAAAAGCTTTAAATTGTAAATTCAATTATAATTCTTGTATTTGTATTTTGATTTAGTTCTTTATATATATATATATATATATATATATATATATATATATATATATATATATATATATATATATATATAGTGTGGTGTGCGTGTTGTAACGGGTAGGATTGGAATTAGCAAATACCGTCGCAATAATATTAAAATTTCGTAATGTAAAAATGTGAAAGCAAAGCGTATAATCATCTAAATGAAAAATATATGTATTAGGAATAAACGAGTTTTCATTTTGTTTCAGAAATTAACTATAAATATTTCTGAAATTTGTTTAACATCATTAGACCATCCAATACTTTTGCGCTAGTTTAAAGTTAGATAGATGGGATGAATGCGTTGAAACCCCGGGGAAATTTAGAGGGGAAGCTAAACATTTATTTGCTAGTAACTAATGAAGTAAAGTCCGAGCGGCTAGAGAAGCCATGTGGGTAGAGCCCAAAACCCTGTTCTAATCTTGAATTGCTCTTGGTACATGCTTATGTGTGTGCTTTATATTGATTCCGGTAGCTCCCGAGTAAAGTTCCTAGCCACGACTCTCTTCAGAGTTAACATTTTATTAAAGACACCGTGAATGTTGAAGAAAGGTGCAAAGTTTATGCACTGAAAGTAGTAAATATAGTACATAATTAGGGTTATATATGCAAAGTTAAAATTCTATGAATAAATAAAATAATTAATTAAATATGCAAACATGAAGTTTCATGGTTAATTAAAGTAAATCTGCAAAGATAAAGCTCTTTAATTAAATAATGTATTTAGTCGAATATGTAAAGATAAAGCTGTGTGATGAAATGAAGTATTTAATTAAACATGCAACGATGAAATTCTTTGATAAAGTATTTGAATAAATATGCAAAGATAAGCTTTATAATAAAATAATGTATTTAGTTGAATATGTAAAGATAAAGCTGTGTGATGAAATGAAGTATTTAATTAAATATGAAACGATGAAATTCTTTGATAAAGTATTTGAATAAATATGCAAAGATAAGCTTTATAATTAAATAATGTATTTAGTTGAATATGTAAAGATAAAGCTGTGTGATGAAATGAAGTATTTAATTAAACATGCAACAATGAAATTCTTCGATAAAGTATTAGAATAAATATGCAAAGATAAGCTTTATAATAAAATAATGTATTTAATTGAATATGTAAAGATAAAGCTGTGTGATGAAATGAAGTATTTAATTAAATATGCAACGATGAAATTCTTTGATAAAGTATTTGAATAAATATGCAAAGATAAACTTTATAATTAAATAATGTATTTAGTTGAATATGTAAAGATAAAGCTGTGTGATGAAATGAAGTATTTAATTAAACATGCAACGATGAAATTCTTTGATAAAGTATTAGAATAAATATGCAAAGATAAGCTTTATAATAAAATAATGTATTTAATTGAATATGTAAAGATTAAGCTGTGTGATGAAATGAAGTATTTAATTAAATATGAAACGATGAAATTCTTTGATAAAGTATTTGTATAAATATGCAAAGATGAAGCTTTATAATAACATAATGTATTTAATTGAATATGTAAAGATAAAGCTGTGTGATGAAATGAAATATTTACTTGAATATACAAAGTTGAAGCTCTATAGTTAAATAATGTGCTCAATTACATGTGTAAAGATAAAGCTGCGTGGGGTAAATAAAGTATTTAATTAAATATGCAAAGATGAAGTACTTTGATGAAATAAGCTATTCAAATAAATATTAAAGATGAAGTTCTTTGACGAATTAAAGTTTTTAATTAAAAATGCAAATATAAAGTTCTATAATTAAATTTAGTATTTAATTAAATATGTAAAGATGAAGCTGTGTGATGAAATGAAATATTTAATTAAATATGCAAAGATGAAGTACTTTGATGAAATAAGCTATTCAAATAAATATTAAAGATGAAGTTCTTTGACGAATTGAAGTTTTTAATTAAAAATGCAAATATAAAGTTCTATAATTAAATAAAGTATTTAATTGAGTATGTAATGATGAAGCTGTGTGATGAAATGAAATAATTAATTAAATATGCAAGATGAAGTTCACTGATGAAATAAAGTGCTAAATTAAATATAAAAAGATGAGCTCTATAATGAAATAAAATATTTAATTAAGTTGTAAAAATGAAGTTCTCTGATGAATTATAGTGTTTAATTATATATGCAAAGAAGTTCTATGTTGAATACCTACTGATTTACAAATCTTTATGGTCCAATTTAAATCTTTAACATTGTGTTTAAAATGGATTTTCTACTTAAAAATTTCAAGTTGACTATAAAGTTTCATAGATCCGGGAGAAATATCGATCATTCCTGTAACTAGTTTCCAAACCCTAAGTTTTTATTCCAAACTGAAATCATCTTCACGAGCTCTTCCATAATATTTACATGTTTCCCAAATTTAAAAGTATCTGTTTTTACCAGTATATTTTCAAGAGTACATCCTTTTTATGCATACAAATATTTTGCTATGCTTTAAGCTAATCTAAAAAGCATGCATTGCATTCAGTTAGGCGTTTTTTAAATGTAACCCATAATCATGTAAACCCATTATTTATTTAGTATACAACAAAGGGATAATCGATAGATACAAATATCTGCTCTGTGCTCTTCCGAACGATAAAATCTAAACTCGTGATCATGTTGCGGCCGAAATTTCCGCTGATAGCAGCCTCCCTAACCATATCCACCCCACCCCACCCACCTTACTAGTTAACGCGACGAGCTATATTGACCGAAGTGTAATTTATCTTCATAAAATGCAGGCGTAAATTTGTTATGGGTTTTGTAGGTGACAAAATTTAATAAATAAAATCGTAGTTATTTTACTGTCAATACCATCTTCTTTAAAATTTATTTCCGAAAAAAGTTCCATAAAGTTGAAAGCATCCCTTCGGAAAATAAGTTTTGCTATAAACTACAAATTATCAGCAAGAGGCTGTCACAAATTGTCTTCTTCAGGTAGCTTGCTTGTTTTGAAATTTAAATAACAATAATAATGTTAATAGAAAAATCTTTTTATATAAAGTGATTTAATGTAATTGTAACAAATACACGTAAAGAAATTCTCTAGTAGAAAATAGTGCCCTTTACACATTGTATTCTGTCTTGAAAGTACTTCCGTTTTAAAATTTATTGACCTCACCTTTATAGTTATTTATTTAATGTGATTTTATGTTATTTATTTTATTTTATTTATATATTTTGTTCTTAAGCTTATTAGTTTATTAGTCTGACTCTTTCACCCACATTTTCCAAGGCCTGTTTACAGAAACTAAGGTGCGTGTATCGAGTACCCTATGTGGCTCTGACGTCATCACAACGCCTCCCCCTCCATTTTCTCGATACCCGATAATGTCGTAACGTCATAATTCGTCGCTTCCCGCGACTTTTATCTGTTCTAATTATTATCCATTCAACATTAACACTTTAAAGTACCATGTTTTTCCAATTACTTCTATTAGCTCACGCTCTCCTTACGTGTGCCTTGATCTAATTTTTAATCGTTATTAAAATACTTTTTATTTATCCACTGAAGTTCAATTACATTCCTTTAAAATCTTTAGTGAATGGCACTTGAGTTTTATACAGTTTTTTCAAATATCAATTCATTAAGTTAATTAAATAAATTAAATTTTAGTTTCATAATGGAGAAAAACTTGTCACAGTGTATGCAAAATAGTTATTTCGTCCTATTTGGGAAAAATAAGTGATAGCATATGATATCATAAAATAGAAGATATAATGTTATAACATGTATGGTTATGTGGTAGAACAACGTTTTTAACGCATAGGTTGTGTTACTTTATGTGTAATTATTGTGATTATTTTATAATATGTAAAGAAAATGATATTTTTCTTTATTTTAGTAAGGAAGAGTTGACTTTAAAAATGTCTGTTCATATTACTTGTTTATGTATTAATTAACTACATATTTATCCAAATTAATATTTTTCAACTTCCAAGCCCAAATAAACTTAACTATCTATTCTGTCCCTCCCAAGTCAAATATTGCAATACAAGGGATCATATTATTTATTATTTACAATTTACGGCAAAATAGAAGAAAATTCGTTATGTTTTTTAATTTCTCTGGTAATATCTGAGAAACAGAAATAATGTTTTCCTCGTTGTAGATGGTTTTCTTTGATTATTTTCTTGTTAAATTAGTCAACATTAGGGCGTTGTAAATAATGCTATAACGCGTAAACAAGTTTCTAATTAACTTCATGTCGAAGTAGAACGACGCTAATGTAACGCAATAACAGTGTAAAACTTGTGTTATTGAACTTCAATGACTTGTTTTATTTTACCGTAATTACCAGTGGGAGGTGATTACGTCATTTAAATTTTGATTTTGTGCTTATGGAGGGTATTTCTTGATTAAAGTATAAAAGTTTAAAACAATTTAAAATTATAAGGCTAAATAATTAATTTAAAAATGTGTAATAATTTGTAAAAATCGAGAAATATTCTCAGACTTTCTAATTTTCTCTGATATGTCAGAGGCACATGTAAATCACAAAGCAGTATAAACATAGCTTTAAATTCGTGAAACATTGTACAATACGATATTAACATACTAATATGTAGTGATATGGGTTGCGTTGGCAAATGCATTAGATGACAACTTTCCTGTGTGTGCATACGTTTAATCAATGTACAGTGCATTTATATGAGTATTGTACTAAACCATCAAGGTAAGATGTAGTGATATTAGTTGCGTTAGCAAATGCATTAGATGACAACTTTCCTGTGTTTGCATACGTTTAAGCAATGTACAGTACATTTATATGAGTATTGTACTAAACCATCAAGGTAAGATGTAGACATAAAGGAGAGTGCATTTAAATATTTAAAACACTATTATGTGATATTTTGTGGCACTATGCAGTCAGAAAAGACAAAATTGCTGTCTAACTAGTTCAAGAGAAAGTAACACGGCGCTTTTTTCAATTCCTTCTTTTATGCCAAGCTCTCTTGATATTTATGTATCTTGTTCAAATTTACAATAGTTTATAAAATACGTTTAACCCAACCACTCAAGTTTAAATTCCTTTTTTTAAACTTGCAATGGATAACACTTAATGTTAA
>JBAIZL010000004.1:51870857-51882251 GCA_036971475.1 Prosapia bicincta
AGTGGCGTATGAGGATTGCACAGGAGTGCTAACAGTGAGATTACATTGAAATACTTCGCGTCATTCTTTTTGCATTTCAACTGTCCCGTTTCTAAGCTGAAAATATTTCTAACCTTTTGATAAAATGGTTCGCTAGGACGCATTTATTTGAGTTTATTTCACCTTTAATAAATTTAAAATTCTTATCAATAATTCAAATATTTATACAAATATAGTATTATTAAATTCCTTCTATTAGTTCATTCTCTTCCTATATATATATACATATGTTGTTTAATCTTTAATCGTTAAAAAATAGGCTTTACACATCCACTCATTTTTATACATCCACATTGGATAAATATGTCCACTGTATTTTTTAAAAAGTATTTTTTAAAAACTTTTAGTGGACAACACTTGATATTAATAGAGGTGTTTCAAATATTTATTCATCAAATAAATTTATTGAACTGATTTTAGTTTTATCTAGGAGAAAAACCATTCCCAAAAGGGGCATGGTATGCAATAGAGTTATTTCGTCCCATTTGGCTTAAAATAAAAGTTTAAAACTTGATTTATAATAATTGTAATTATTTAATAACAAGTAACTAAAATAAAAGTTTTCTTTGTTAACCTAAGTAGGAATTAACTTGAATTTTTTAAAACTATATTACTTGTTATATTGATTAGCAATAATGTTTTCACTAACACTTCCAATAACATACTCTCAAAAAAAATCTGTGTATATTAAAAATGAAACTTTTAGGTAAGTACCTACCACCGAGTCAGATGCAGCGTTGCCCTTAAGACCGGCAAGATTCTAATCGATTTACTCACGTACGATAAAAAGCTCTACAAGCGCCTCAGAAAACAATGTTGGAATAACGTATCCCCTACTACATTTTCCCAATAACATTGACGTCATTATAACTAGGGAAATATGTTATTTAACAGGGCCAGAGGATTAATAAAATATTATATAATAAACAAATTTAGGATCATTTATAAATTAAAAAAGTAGAATTACCCTCGCTGGGAGAAAGCACAAGTCCTTCTCAAAGTATTTCAAAGTGATACAAAAGGGTTCCTTTTGAAATTAAAAAAAAATTGAGACATTGCAGGCTGCTCTCACATGGTTTAGAGTGCATCTCGCAGACGTACCTCGTGTCTTAAACAGTATCAATTATTATTATTATTATTTTATTAACAACCTTACTGCTATTACTATTACAAATAGATTAGGAATAGTTAGATGTGTCATTGTCAATATTACACTTTATTGTTAACAATATCTTCTGTTAAATACCTATTCAAGTGAAGCGATCTTAGCCCTTATATTTGAAAGAAAAAGAGAGGTAGTGTCTGTTTGTCTGTGTGTTTATGTGAATGTGTGTGTATGTGTGTTAGTGTGTGTGTGTGTGTGTTTGTGAGTGTGTGTGTGTGTGTGTGTACATATGTGTATGTGTGTGTGTGTGTGTGTGTGTGTGTGTGTGTGTGTGTGTGTTTGTGTGTGTGTGTGTGTCTGTGTGTGTGTTTGTGTGTGTGTGTGTGTGTGTGTGTGTGTGTGTCTGTGTGTGTGTTTGTGTATGTGTGCGTGTGTGTTTGTGGTATGTGTGCGTATGTGCGTTTTTGTGTGTGTGTGTGTGTGTGTGTGTATGTGTGTGTGTGTGTGTGTGTGTGTGTGTGTGTGTGTGTATACAAAGGGTAACATATCTTACGAGTTTATATGATTTCATACCTAGAACTAAAAGTTAACAAGGTTTTCCGGATTAAAGCAATTTCAGTTTATGTCAAGTTTTATTGCCGGTTAGCTCAAAGCCTTAAGGCAAAGTCTAGCACGTTACAGGATGGTCTCTTGTGTTAATGCTGTATTACCTTTCAAAACTCTGTGTACGGAACTTTTAAATAATATTACAAGTATATTTTCAACCTTCTAAGAGTGCTTACAGTGTTAGTGAAATGTACATCAAGGTATTTAAATACTTGTAGCAAGAGTTATTGCTGTTTATTTATTATAATTACGCTACTGTGATTTGTTTAGATTTTGTTGGACGATGAACTCTAGAAAAATTGTTTCAGCCCAGGTAATGCAACGGAAGTTTGAACGTCTGGTATTTTTATTGGTAAAATTTAAAACCGAAACAAGATATTTATTTTGAATTAATGAAGGAAGTAAAAGTGTGTAAAACCTAAAAGGCCAAATACAAATATAAATTACTGTCGGATGATCTGAAAGGCAGTGAAACTAATAGGTTCATATAAATTCTTTATTATTGACATTTCTAATGCTTACTAAATCTACATAGCATTTTTCACAAAATTACTATTTTCAATGGAGGTAATTGAATAAAAAATAAGATCAAAAAATAACAAAATGGTTCGTTGAATATAATTTATTTGTGGGTTTAAAAAGCACAAACAAAATTAAAATTGACCAATTTGTAATATAAAATAAATGTTTTAAATACCTAGATCTCAAGGGACACGATAGACAAAGATTTTAAATTGAAAAATATATAAATATATATAGAGACAAAAATGTTTTAAAAGAAATAAAACGGATTTTCTTGCTTAATTTCCATTTCAATGCATGGTTACAGAAATAACAATTGTTATTAAATTTCGACGGAAACAAAAAGAAAATGTATAATTAAAATCATTTGACAATCGATTCTTAAAATCTAAATCTTTATAGGAACGAACGTATAAATTTCGTATGAGAAATCTTTTCTCCGTGACCAATTTACTTATTTGGTAATTTTTTTTCTTTCTACCGGAGACACAGACCAATTGTATGCATTACCTAATATAAGAGGCACTAAAGTTATTCTAATTCTAAACCGTTTGCCAACCTACAGGAGGGGAAAATTTATTAGTTATGTTGTGACGTCACCGCAAAGTCATTACGTTTCTTATCTGGCTGAATACAAAGTGACAAGCTACGCTCGCGTAAACGCCACGTCGCCTCAGCAATTGAGATTACCCGACGGAATAATTCTGGGCAGGAATAGATTTGCCTAAATGTTGCTGTAAAATTTGCGTGTTTAAAAAACAATGGGAAATACTTTACCAATGTTGACAGAACTATTTTTCAATTGAATTTAAAACGAAACAAGTTTTCCTTGTGAAATAATTTACTCCAATGTAAAATTGATTTGGTTAAGGATTTAACTTTAGATGAGTTTATAATTTGTTTATTTTACGTTAGCCATAGACCTGAAATTTTAAAGTTCTTTTAAATCTCAATAGATTTTAAATTTAAATTAGTTTTCTTATAAAATTTAGTGTAAATACTTTCAATTATATTAAATTTATTTATGCAATTCTCTATAATATGTTTTGTTATTTGAAATTTCACTTGTTTATATTTCACTTTACTTCCACCATTATTGCTCAATTTGTTGGTATCTTATTTTGTTCGTTCTTTTACTTTGTTTTGACATTAATTGTTTAATATTTTTGTTAAAAAGTATTTTAATAAACCTGTCGTGGTTAGGTTTTAATGGATTTTGTTTATCATCTGTCTATTTTTATTGCTATTAAAAATGGTTTTCTGTTATTTTAAACCCTGATAGGTGTGTAATTTTTTCGTATCAAAATTTGGATATTTTGTTCAGATTTAAACAAAAATGTGGTAGCTAGGAGCTATTTTATTTATCTATCACTTCATTTTTCATATAATCCACTAAAAGGTACATCTCAAATAACACAAATTCACACAAGTATTCAAACATAGGGTTAGGTTATAATTAAAATAGCAAGCACACAAGTTTAATCAAACAAAATTTTATTTACAAATCTGAAACATTCAAGTCAAACTACTTTGGGGTTCTAAAGTTTATAGGGTACTGCTTTAAAAATATTATGATTCGCGGAAAGTCTATTTTTAGGGATGACTCATTTCTGCAAAAAATATTTTCATTATTTAAACTTTTTTTATAAAATACAGTTTAGAAGTACCGATCCAGAAGTAACAATGCAATTCAACACTGCGTGCCTAGAAAACTGATTTTTCGATTCAATCTCATTTCATATCTCATTCTTTAAGAATCAGAAAATGTTTAATGTAAATATGTTCAACGAATAAATTTCCGGTTGTCTATTCAACTCATGCAGGAAAATTGCATGTAGCAGAAACTAATCGAATCTCTTTCGACTGAAATAGACAATATTCAACCATCGTTTAAATTAAATGTTATACTTCGCTTCATCCAACGCCTGTATGTAGTTCCTTAACCATTCGACGTCAAACCTCGGAGAAGCCATTGATGGTGTTTGTGCAATAATTAAGTAAAAGTTACTGACAAACTGTTGCTATAATTATATTAAAAAAATAATAGTATTTGACGCTAATATACCCCAAAATAGAATGTAGGATGCTAAGGCAAGGTTAGCTATGAAATCTAAAAGAGTTAGTGGGAAAGTTCACTTACTTGTAGGTGGTTGTCTGTCACAAATATAACTGCTTGTAGTACTACGTTCGGCAACAAGATGAGTAGAGACAGCGCTCCAATCGTAGTAAGTGTAGATACAAAATGAATTATAATATAAATAATTATTCCTCACTCACAATGTTGTATTTGAGGAAAAATGAGGAAATAGGAAAGGATTTACCCAACATTTCTCCCCACCGAAAACAGAATAAAGTTTTCTCAATTAAATAGAAATAAACACACACATTAAACAACAAAAAATAACACTTCTTGAACTAAAACAACTTGTGATATTAAAAATGTTGTTTAGTCATGGTGAGGGAGAGGATTTACCTTGACGACTGGGCGTCGGAAAGTCCCTCGCGTGGTTCGTACTGATACGACCCGCACAACATCATCCTTTCCTGGGAATGTATCTTCAATTCATCCCAACTGCCAACGTAATGGTGGAGAATGGGTATCTTGAAGGAGTACCAAGTCACCTTTAGACACGTTGTTGATTCCGTTGTCCATTTACTACGCTGTTGGAGCGTGTGCAAATACTCAATCCTGTAACGTGTTCAGAAATGATGGACGGCCTTTGAAATTAGTTGCCAGCGACTTAGACGATTCATGGGTATTTCTTGAAGGTCATGTTCAGGTACTGCGGTCAGAGCAGAGCCGATGAGAAAGTGTGTGGGTGTTATAACATTCATTAGCGTCTGTGGATAACGGAGATAATGGCCTGGAATTTAAAATTGCCAGTAGTACTTCAGCTACAAATATTACTGCAATATTATAACGTAGTACAGTTTAATACTTGTACAGTAGTAATTTGCCTCTAATATTTGCAGGCGATGTTCAGTAGTACTTCAGCTACAAATATTATTGCAATATTACAAAGTAGTACAGTTTACTACTTGTACAGTAGTAATTTGCCTCTAATATTTGCAGGCGATATTCAGTAGTACTTCAGCTACAAATATTACTGCAATATTACAAAGTAGTAGAGTTTACTACTTGTACAGTAGTAATTTGCCTCTAATATTTGCCGGCAATGTTCAGTAGTACTTCAGCTACAAATATTATTGCAATATTACAAAGTAGTAGAGTTTACTACTTGTACAGTAGTAATTTGCCTCTAATATTTGCCGGCAATGTTCAGTAGTACTTCAGCTACAAATATTATTGCAATATTACAAAGTAGTACAGTTTACTACTTGTACAGTAGTAATTTGCCTCTAATATTTGCAGGCGATGTTCAGTAGTACTTCAGCTACAAATATTATTGCAATATTACAAAGTAGTACAGTTTACTACTTGTACAGTAGTAATTTGCCTCTAATATTTGCCGGCAATGTTCAGTAGTACTTCAGCTACAAATATTATTGCAATATTACAAAGTAGTACAGTTTACTACTTATACAGTAGTAATTTGCCTCTAATATTTGCCGGCAATGTTCAGTAGTACTTCAGCTACAAATATTATTGCAATATTACAAAGTAGTACAGTTTACTACTTATACAGTAGTAATTTGCCTCTAATATTTGCCGGCAATGTTCAGCAGTACTTCAGCTACAAATATTATTGCAATATTACAAAGTAGTACAGTTTACTACTTATACAGTAGTAATTTGCCTCTAATATTTGCAGGCGATGTTCAGTAGTACTTCAGCTACAAATATTACTGCAATATTACAAAGTAGTACAGTTTGCTACTTGTACAGTAGTAATTTGCCTCTAATATTTGCAGGCGATGTACAAAATTTTCAGCTACAAATATTATTGCAATATTCAAGGTAGAACAGTCTACTGCTTGTACAGTAGTAATTTGT
The DNA here is from genome assembly GCA_036971475.1 of Prosapia bicincta. NCBI lineage: Eukaryota > Metazoa > Arthropoda > Insecta > Hemiptera > Cercopidae > Prosapia > Prosapia bicincta. The sequence continues at coordinate 51,877,085 of JBAIZL010000004.1, forward strand.
TTTTAATATTTGCAAACGATTTACAGTAGTACTTCAGCTACAAATATTTCTGCAATATTAAAAAGTAGTGAAGTGTAATACTTGTACAGCAGTAATTTGTTTTTAATATTTGCAAACGATGTACAGTAGTACTTCAGCTACAAATATTACATCAATATTACAACGTAGTACAGCTTACTACTTGTACAGTAGTAAATTGCCTCTAATATTTGCAGGCGTTGTACAGTGGTACTTCAGCTGCAAATATTACTGCAATATTACAAAGTAGTACAGCTTACTACTTGTGCAGTAGTAATTTGTTTTTAATATTTGCAAACGATTTACAGTAGTACTTCAGCTACAAATATTTCTGCAATATTAAAAAGTAGTGAAGTGTAATACTTGTACAGCAGTAATTTGTTTTTAATATTTGCAAACGATGTACAGTAGTACTTCAGCTACAAATATTACATCAATATTACAACGTAGTACAGCTTACTACTTGTACAGTAGTAAATTGCCTCTAATATTTGCAGGCGTTGTACAGTAGTACTTCAGCTGCAAATATTACTGCAATATTACAAAGTAGTACAGGTTACTACTTGTACAGCATTAATTTGCCTCTAATATTTGCAGGCGTTGTACAGTAGTACTTCAGCTGCAAATATTACTGCAATATTACAAAGTAGTACAGGTTACTACTTGTACAGCATTAATTTGCCTCTAATATTTGCAGGCGTTGTACAGTAGTACTTCAGCTGCAAATATTACTGCAATATTACAAAGTAGTACAGTTTACTACTTATACAGTAGTAATTTTGCCTCTAACATTTGCAGGCGATGTACAGTAGTACTTCAGCTGCACGTATTACTGCAATATTAAAAAGTAGTACAGTTTACTACTTGTACAGTAGTAATTTGCCTCTAATAATTGCAGGCGATGTACAGTGGTACTTCAGCTGCAAATATTATTGCAATATTACAAAGTAGTACAGTTTACTACTTATACAGTAGTATTTTGCCTCTAACATTTGCAGGCGATGTACAGTAGTACTTCAGCTGCACGTATTACTGCAATATTAAAAAGTAGTACAGTTTACTACTTGTACAGTAGTAATTTGCCTCTAATATTTGCAGGCGATGTACAGTGGTACTTCAGCTGCAAATATTATTGCAATATTACAAAGTAGTACAGTTTACTACTTGTACAGTAGTAATTTGCCTCTAATATTTGCAGGCGATGTACAGTAGTACTTCAGCTGCACATATTACTGCAATATTACAAAGTAGTACAGTTTACTACGTGTACAGTAATAATTTGCCTCTAATATTTTCAGGCGATGTACAGTGGTAATTCAGCTGCAAATTTTACTGCAATATTACAAATTACTACATCTTACTACTTGTACAATAGTAATTTGCCTCTAATATTTGCAGGCGATGTACAGTGGTAATTCCGCTACAAATATTATTGCAATATTAAAAGTAGTACAGTTTACTACTTGTACAGTAGTAATTTGCCTCTAATATTTGCAGGCGATGTACAGTGGTAATTCAGCTACAAATATTATTGCAATATTACAAAGTAGTACAGTTTACTACTTGTACAGTAGTAATTTGCCTCTAATATTTGCAGGCGATGTACAGTGTTACTTCAGCTACAAATATTACTGCAATATTACAAAGTAGTAAAGTTTACTACTTGTACAGTAGTAATTTGCCTCTAATATTTGCAGGCGTAATTCAGTAGTACTTCAGCTACAAATATTACTGAAATATTACAAAGTAGTACAGTTTACTACGTGTACAGTAATAATTTGCCTCTAAAATGTGCAGGCGATGTACAGTGGTACTTCAGCTACATATATTACTGCAATATTACAAAGTAGTACAGTTTACTACTTGTACAGTAGTAATTTACCTCTAAAATGTGCAGGCGATGTACAGTGGTACTTCAGCTACATATATTACTGCAATATTACAAAGTAGTACAGTTTACTACTTGTACAGTAGTAATTTACCTCTAATATTTGCAGGCCTTGTCAGTAGTGCTTCAGCTACAAAAATTACTGCAATATTACAAAGTTGTACAGTTTACTACTTGTACAGTAGTAATTTGCCTCTAATATTTGCAGGTGTAATTCAGTAATACTTCAGCTACAAATATTACTGCAGTATTACAAAGTAGTACCGTTTGCTACTTGTACAGTAGTAATTTGTTTTTTTAATATTTTCAAACGTTGTGCAGTAGTACTTTGGCTGCAAATATTACTGCAATATTACAAAGTAGTACAGTTTACTAGTTGTACAGTAGTACAAGTAGTTAGACATTTGATCCAGTTTTTACTATGTTTTTAACCAAGAGTAGGACAGTTTATTAACGACCGCTCAAATAAGAAGAACTTTAAACTACATTAAATAGTAAAAATCTCTTTGTGTAACTGGCATTTAATGTATACGTGTTCACTGCATCACTAAAGAAGTATCATGGATCAATCTTGTTCTGACGTTTTGTATAATAATTTCAAAATAATCCGTGATCTCTTCAACGCAAATACAAAATTCCTTCGATTCACTCCTCTATGTGGTCTATTGTAGCTTTCCCTTTGCGCTTCTACCAGCCATGTAATAAAACTAATTTCAATGTTTTAAATTTAATTACAAGTAATTAAAACGTAAGTATTCGAGCTGTATGCAATTAAACAGAAGTTATTGAATGTTTGAAGTTTCAGTAATTGAAAGCTATTAAATCTACCTAATTAAACTCTTGTGCATCGTCTGTTCCACTGATTTCAAAGACGACGCTTATACAAATTAAAATAAATGTCTGTGGTCTTTATTTAACAATGGTAAAATCTATGGGCTCACACTCTTCATACACACTCGCACAAACACACACACACACACACACACACACACACACACACACACACACACACACACACACACACACACACACACACACACACACACACACACACACACACACACACACATACACACACACACACACACACACACACACACACACACACACACACACACACACACACACACACACACACACACACACACACACACACACACATACACACACTCACACTCACACACACACACACACACACACACACACACACACACACACACACACACACACACACACACACACACACACACACACACACACACACACACACACACACACACACACACACACACACACACACACACACACACACACACACACACACACACACACACACACACACACACACACACACACACACACACACACACACACACACACACACACACACACACACACACACACACACACACACACACACACACACACACACACACACACACACACACACATACACACACACACACACACACACACCCACAAACACACACCCACACACACATACACACATACACACACAAACACACACACACACACACACACATATATATATATATATATATATATATATATAGTACAAATTTTCAATCGTTAATAAAATACGTTTTTATTTATCGAATCAATTTCAAATACAATTTTTAAACCTATTGTGGATGACAAATATTATTACAGTGTTTTCAAAAATGTCTTCTATAATTAGGTTATACAATTTGTGGGGTCTAGCCAGATTCCAACTGAGAATCTTCATGTGCGAAGTCTGTGAAAATTTGTGAAACTCTCCAAATACCTAGAAATATAGTTCTCAACGATGTATATGAATCTTTTTGCTCATCTGGCCGTCGTCGAAATCTCCATTTTACAACCTTCAACTGTTGCCATGGTTACCCCACAATATCATAAATATTGCTCTAGAGTAACTAAAAAAAAATTGTCGGGTAACCTCAGTAGGAATTTATTTTAATATAAAACATACACATAATTTAATTTTTCAGTTTTATTGTACGTAATGAATTAAAACATATAGTAATCTACTTACAATAAAGAGAATATGTAATAATTACTGAGGGTGAGAGAGAGAGAGAGAGAGAGAGAGAGAGAGAGAGAGAGAGAGAGAGAGAGAGAGAGAGAGAGAGAGAGAGAGAGGAATAACGTTGACAATCAGTGGAAAACCATTTTATGATAACACTTAGAGTGGGGAACGTAAATCAATAAATTAGCAGCACACAATTTCCTCTCTCGCTTTAACCCACTATTCGTTCTAAGTAAAGACTTTGAAGGTCGTTGCAGATTGAGGAGGTGAGAGAGGAGCTGTGACCTCACTGGATGCAGGCTGCATTAGTAAATTGCTTCATTTAATTGCGCCCCCTTTATACTAGTAGTAAACAGGAACACTGATATGGTGTTTACTGGAAAAAGTAATGGATCCTGGTGATAAGTTAATCCCTGAAAATTATAATTAAACAATACTACAAAATACATTATTTGATAGTAACATTAATTTACATGAATTGAAAGCAAAAAAAAACAAAACATAGATAAAATCAATAAAATGGAATATATATTTAAAATATTTTTTTTGGAATATACATTTATTAATAAGATAATAGTGTTAGTTATTTAGAAATCTACATAAAAGAATAAAAAAGCTGAGTTTAAAGGCAACTTTTATACCGCTAAAAGGCCCACTACCCTATACGCCAAAAGAAATATTACTGAAACAGTTGTAAGATTTTATCATTTCATTTACAACGTTTTAGAAACGCATACATCTAAAAAGTTAAATCGGTTAAACGTGAATATAAACATGTTCTATATGGCCTCCGTCCACTTTGACTCTCGTATCGTTCTTGAAGGTCTTGCATCATTTTGGGGAAGATTCATGCCCGTTAACAGATCATGATCGGGGGAATGGTCTGGGTAAGGAAAGTTTGTTCTAAAGGGACAAGAGGCGGTTGCGAAATGTTTCTTGACGGAAAGCAATGTTGTCTAAGGAAGTTGCTGGAACCATTGTGAACGAAAAGGCAAGTTTCGGGTACAACAAAACCTCCTGAGGTCTCCTATAAAGCGACTAAGGATGACTCTATATCTGAGAGAAGGAAATCAAATCTGATTCAGTTTCAGTACTGTTTATTTTGGTACTTTAAGGTATCACATCTAAGCTAGGAAGAATCTTAAACCACTTTTTAAACCCAGAATGGCGGACTGTCTATAATGGCTTACTAAAAATAAAAATTCTATGATAGTAGGGGAGTACGTGTATAG
>JBAIZL010000004.1:51882351-51884851 GCA_036971475.1 Prosapia bicincta
TAAGTAATTTTATTTATCCACCATTAAGTGCAATGATTTTACCTTGTGTGATGAGGCGCCTTTCGGTCACTTGACCATTGTCGAATCACTCATTGAATCATATATATATATATATATATATATATATATATATATATATATATATATATATAATTACATATATTCTTGATATTTTAGGTTATCCATTGTTTTTCCGTTGCACTGACTTTATGAAGTTAATATATTACTATTAAGTAATTTTATTTATCCACCATTAAGTGCAATGATTTTACCTTGTGTGATGAGGCGCCTTTCGGTCACTTGACCATTGTCGAATCACTCATTGAATCATATATATATATATATATATATATATATATATATATATATATATAATTACATATTTTCTTGATATTTTAGGTTATCCATTGTTTTTCCGTTGCACTGACTTTATGAAGTTAATATATTACTATTAAGTAATTTTATTTATCCACCATTAGGTGCAATGATTTTACCTTGTGTGATGAGGCGCCTTTCGGTCACTTGACCATTGTCGAATCACTCATTGAATCATATATATATATATATATATATATATATATATATATATATATATATATATATATATATATATATAATTACATATTTTCTAGATATTTTAGGCTATCCATTGTTTTTCTGTTGCACTGACATTATGAAGTTAATATATTACTATTAAGTAATTTTATTTATCCACCATTAAGTGCAATGATTTTACCTTGTGTGATGAGGCGCCTTTCGGGCACTTGACCATTGTCGAATCACTCATTGAATCATATATATATATATATATATATATATATATATATATATATATATATATAATTACATATTTTCTTGTTATTTTAGGTTATCCATTGTTTTTCCGTTGCACTGACTTTATGAAGTTAATATATTACTATTAAGTAATTTTATTTATCCACCATTAAGTGCAATGATTTTACCTTGTGTGATGAGGCGCCTATCGGTCACTTGACCATTGTCGAATCACTCATTGAATCATATATATATATAATTACATATTTTCTTGATATTTATGTTATCCATTGTTTTTCCGTTGCACTGACTTTATGAAATTAATATATTACTATTAAGTAATTATATTTATCCACCATTAAGTGCAATGATTTTACCTTGTCTGATGAGGCGCCTTTCGGTCACTTGACCATTGTCGAATCACTCATTGAATCATATATAAATATATATATATATATATATATATATATATATATATATATATATATATATAATTACATATTTTCTTGATATTTTAGGTTATCCATTGTTTTTCCGTTGCACTGACTTTATGATGTTAATATATTACTATTAAGTAATTTTATTTATCCACCATTAAGTGCAATGATTTTACCTTGTGTGATGAGGCGCCTTTCGGTCACTTGACCATTGTCGAATCACTCATTGAATCATATATATATATATATATATATATATATATATATATATATATATATATATATATATATATAATTACATATATTCTTGATATTTTAGGTTATCCATTGTTTTTCCGTTGCCCTGACTTTATGAAGTTAATATATTACTATTAAGTAATTTTATTTATCCACCATTAAGTGCAATGATTTTACCTTGTGTGATGAGGCGCCTTTCGGTCACTTGACCATTGTCGAATCACTCATTGAATCATATATATATATATATATATATATATATATATATATATATATATATATATATATATATATATATATATATATATATATATAATTACATATTTTCTTGATATTTTAGGTTATCCATTGTTTGTCCGTTGCACTGACTTTATGAAGTTAATATATTACTATTAAGTAATTTTATTTATCCACCATTAAGGGCAATGATTTTACCTTGTGTGATGAGGCGCCTTTCGGTCACTTGACCATTGTCGAATCACTCATTGAATCATATATATATATATATATATATATATATATATATATATATATATATATATATATAATTACATATTTTCTTGATATTTTAGGTTATCCATTGTTTTTCTGTTGCACTGACTTTATGACGTTAATATATTACTATTAAGTAATTTTATTTATCCACCATTAAGTGCAATGATTTTACCTTGTGTGATGAGGCGCCTTTCGGTCACTTGACCATTGTCGAATCACTCATTGAATCATATATATATATATATATATATATATATATATATATATATATATATAATTACATATATTCTTGATATTTTAGGTTATCCATTGTTTTTCCGTTGCACTGACTTTATGAAGTTAATATATTACTATTAAGTAATTTTATTTATCCACCATTAAGTGCAATGATTTTACCTTGTGTGATGAGGCGCCTTTCGGTCACTTGACCATTGTCGAATCACTCATTGAATCATATATATATATATATATATATATATATATATATATATATATATAATTACATATTTTCTTGATATTTTAGGTTATCCATTGTTTGTCCGTTGCACTGACTTTAT
>JBAIZL010000004.1:51892351-51894851 GCA_036971475.1 Prosapia bicincta
TTTATTTATCCACCATTAAGTGCAATGATTTTACCTTGTGTGATGAGGCGCCTTTCGGTCACTTGACCATTGTCGAATCACTCATTGAATCATATATATATATATATATATATATATATATATATATAATTACATATATTCTTGATATTTTAGGTTATCCATTGTTTTTCCGTTGCACTGACTTTATGAAGTTAATATATTACTATTAAGTAATTTTATTTATCCACCATTAAGTGCAATGATTTTACATTGTGTGACGAGGCGCCTTTCGGTCACTTGACCATTGTCGAATCACTCATTGAATCATATATATATATATATATATATATATATATATATATATATATATATAATTACATATTTTCTTGATATTTTAGGTTATCCATTGTTTTTCCGTTGCACTGACTTTATGAAGTTAATATATTACTATTAAGTAATTTTATTTATCCACCATTAGGTGCAATGATTTTACCTTGTGTGATGAGGCGCCTTTCGGTCACTTGACCATTGTCGAATCACTCATTGAATCATATATATATATATATATATATATATATATATATATATAATTACATATTTTCTAGATATTTTAGGTTATCCATTGTTTTTCTGTTGCACTGACATTATGAAGTTAATATATTACTATTAAGTAATTTTATTTATCCACCATTAAGTGCAATGATTTTACCTTGTGTGATGAGGCGCCTTTCGGGCACTTGACCATTGTCGAATCACTCATTGAATCATATATATATATATATATATATATATATATATATATATATATATATATATATAATTACATATTTTCTTGTTATTTTAGGTTATCCATTGTTTTTCCGTTGCACTGACTTTATGAAGTTAATATATTACTATTAAGTAATTTTATTTATCCACCATTAAGTGCAATGATTTTACCTTGTGTGATGAGGCGCCTATCGGTCACTTGACCATTGTCGAATCACTCATTGAATCATATATATATATAATTACATATTTTCTTGATATTTTAGGTTATCCATTGTTTTTCCGTTGCACTGACTTTATGAAATTAATATATTACTATTAAGTAATTATATTTATCCACCATTAAGTGCAATGATTTTACCTTGTCTGATGAGGCGCCTTTCGGTCACTTGACCATTGTCGAATCACTCATTGAATCATATATAAATATATATATATATATATATATATATATATATATATATATATATATATATATATATATATATATAATTACATATTTTCTTGATATTTTAGGTTATCCATTGTTTTTCCGTTGCACTGACTTTATGATGTTAATATATTACTATTAAGTAATTTTATTTATCCACCATTAAGTGCAATGATTTTACCTTGTGTGATGAGGCGCCTTTCGGTCACTTGACCATTGTCGAATCACTCATTGAATCATATATATATATATATGTATATATATATATATATATAATTACATATTTTCTTGATATTTTAGGTTATCCATTGTTTTTCTGTTGCACTGACTTTATGAAGTTAATATATTACTATTAAGTAATTTTATTTATCCACCATTAAGTGCAATGATTTTACCTTGTGTGATGAGGCGCCTTTCGGTCACTTGACCATTGTCGAATCACTCATTGAATCATATATATATATATATATATATATATATATATATATATATATATATATATATAATTACATATATTCTTGATATTTTAGGTTATCCATTGTTTTTCCGTTGCCCTGACTTTATGAAGTTAATATATTACTATTAAGTAATTTTATTTATCCACCATTAAGTGCAATGATTTTACCTTGTGTGATGAGGCGCCTTTCGGTCACTTGACCATTGTCGAATCACTCATTGAATCATATATATATATATATATATATATATATATATATATATATATATATATATATATATATATATATATATAATTACATATTTTCTTGATATTTTAGGTTATCCATTGTTTGTCCGTTGCACTGACTTTATGAAGTTAATATATTACTATTAAGTAATTTTATTTATCCACCATTAAGGGCAATGATTTTACCTTGTGTGATGAGGCGCCTTTCGGTCACTTGACCATTGTCGAATCACTCATTGAATCATATATATATATATATATATATATATATATATATATATATATATATATAATTACATATTTTCTTGATATTTTAGGTTATCCATTGTTTTTCTGTTGCACTGACTTTATGACGTTAATATATTACTATTAAGTAATTTTATTTATCCACCATTAAGTGCAATGATTTTACCTTGTGTGATGAGGCGCCTTTCGGTCACTTGACCATTGTCGAATCACTCATTGAATCATATATATATATATATATATATATATATATATAATTACATATATTCTTGATATTTTAGGTTATCCATTGTTTTTCCGTTGCACTGACTTTATGAAGTTAATATATTACTATTAAGTAATTTTATTTATCCACCATTAAGTGCAATGATTTTACCTTGTGTGATGAGGCG